>JAECUM010000375.1:0-230387 GCA_016617855.1 Megalonaias nervosa | reverse complement strand
ATAACACTTTAACATTAAGTTCAATCTAAATCCTAGCTTGTCCATGATCCTAGCAGACCTCATAGAAAGAATTCCCTGAAGACCTTTGTAGCCTAATGTTGAGCCAACTTTTGATCTGATTGTGTTAACTGCAGACATTTATCTAACCCTAGCATGCAAACCAAATTGCACAAAACCTAAATTCTAAACCAGATAATAACCATATATCCACTCCATACTCACACTCCTTAGTACGATTTATTGTATCAGAACATCCAAAAATTTTATATTTATTGGGAAATTACTTGTAAAATATTTAATTGTGACCTAATTAATTCCAAATTACACTATAACTACTTAGATCTATTTTAAGAAATTTAAATCTACTTAAAGAGCTCTTAAATTTGCAACAAATGGTCACACATCTAAATATTTAACTATAAAAGGAAACTTGCTGTAAGTGATTTATTCTAAGACTATAAACACATGTTCCTGGTCAATATTGGGTTTCTTTATTTCACTGGCCAGACAGCTTGAATGTAACATCCCCCATTGGACTAGACTGACTACAGTTACCCCCCCCCCATTGGACTAGACTGACTACAGTTAACCCCATATTTAACAAGGATTGCTGCTACTAAATAACATATCTATGTACCCTTCTATCATAACCAAACCATAATTAAATTATCAACTGAATCATATACAATACCACCTAAAATAAATAAATCTGTAACTATAATAATTCACTCCACTTCAAAACAAGAGCTTTGACACCTCCACCCCCTTCAAAGCATTGATGTTCTAGCAATGCACATGTAACATTGGACAAAACAGCAACAAAAATCACTTGAATATCTTCTGATCCTCCCAGCTTCTTGTTATTGTTTTTTCTGGCTAAGAGTGCCAAAGATTACTATATTACAGAATCAGTCTAATGTGTTTCCAATGGCACACTTTATAACTTCTTACTACATTGTACACTAAAATCCAAGGTGTTTCACTTGCATTAAAATCCATGCAATTCAAACACTTTGAGCTGTGTCATGAGTTGTAGTAGTAAGTTTCATGTTGTTTCTTAGATAAATTCGATGAAGACTGTAGTAGATTCTGGCACTCTCAGCTACTAAAACAATACAAATAGCTGGGGGGGGGGGGCTATCACTGTCTGTAATTCATTCCCAATGTTAAAAATATTTTCAAATACAGACACCTTGGAAAACAAATACAAGTGAATGCATCAAGTTCAAAAGAAATGGCCAGTTTAATAATGGAAATTTCAAGCAATAAAAAATCTGCACTTTTACACTTATCAAGCTGTATGTATATCAGGAACTACAACTAACAAATGTCCCTTGAAGAGAATGGCTGAAAAAAATTTCCAATAATTCAAAATATGACCATTTCTTCCATTGAACTGCTGAGTGACAAATGAATTTCTGACATTCTTCAGTGATAACATGATTTTCAAATCAGATCAGTGGTGGACATATTGGCTGTCAGATTGGCACAATTTTATTAAGGATTAAGAAGACTTCATTAGAATTCTTTTGCTGAAAACCCTATGTCGATACATTCATATATTCAAGGGAAGTAGTGACAGCAAGATTTTCAAAATGACCATCTTGACAGTTATATTGGTTGTTTGACTGGCACCATTTCCATTTAAGACAAATTAGACAAGAAGTCTATTGGTGAACAATACTTTCAAGATGACCACTCTGATCGGCCAACTGATTTAGGACCAACCAGACACTGTAAGAACCTTCTCATATTAGAAACCCCATGGAAAAGTAACTTTCCATTTAACTGGATTAACAAGGGTTTTGGAAATTTGTTACAAATTGTCAAGGAATGGCTAAATTTGTAATTTATGTTCAATGTCGATGCACAATTGATTAAATACGCAAGGAATATTCATATTTGGTGACGTCATCAAAATGCACCCATTAATGATAATTAGGTTTTCAAGATTGCTGCCATGGAGGTCATATTGGACTTGGCACCATTTTAATTCAGGACCAACATGGCATCTTAAAAACTCTTTTGGTGAGAACTCAATGATGATGTTACTTTCCCATTTGAAGAAGTAACAAAAAACAGAGTTTCAAGATGGCTGCTGTGGTGACCATACTGGACATCAAATCTGCACCATTTCCATTTAGGCCAAACTGGACAATCACAAGAAGTCTTTGGTGAAATCAAAAAAATGTTAAAATGACAAGCTCTCTAGGAGAAGGAACAGTAACAACATTTTCCACATGGCCACTATGAAAACCATATGAGATGTTTGAGTGGCACCATTTAGGACCACCAAGACATCGTAAGACATCTTCTAGTGATAACCTGATGGCAATATGACTTTTCCTTCAGGAGTTGCTAAAACAATATTTTTAAGATGGCAGCCACTCTGAATATCAGACTGACACCATTTTCATTTAGGATCAACATCATAAGAAGTCTTTCAGTGAAAACCCCATGTTGATTTGACCATTATATCTGGAGGAGTAGCAATACCAAGATTTTAAAGATTGCTATTGTAGACATCAGATTGGAACCTCATTCATTTATAATCAACTAGACATCACAAGTCTTCTGTTGAGAACTGAAATTCAATATGACTTTCTGTTCTGAATGAGTAGCAATAGCAAGATTTTCAAGATGGCTGCTGTAGTGGCTAAGTACCACATTCATTTTGGACAAATGTAAAGATTTATGGCAATCCTCTGAGTAGTTTAGGAGTAGTAGTAATAACAAACTTGTTCCAACAGATGGATGGACAACAGACAACAGACAACAGAGCATCTCATCATATGCTCTCCTGGTTTATGACCTGTACAGCTAAAATCCATATACTGCAGAGATTCAAATGCACACATATGGTCAGTTGGGAATGCTACGTATTCCTTAATGTCCATACTATAATTCATTCACACTGTATATGTTGTCAGCTGTGAATCCTTTATACCATATTCCACACCATCCATACTATAATGCATTCACATGGTATATATGATAATACTATATATTCCATATTGCCCATACTATATCATACTGCATGGGAACCATGAAAGATTTTTAACCAAACAAATTATAAAACTTGCAATCATGATGTCACCACCAGACAAGAAATACCTGCCTCCCTTCTGCTACATGCCATCTCATAAATAATCTCCACAATGTAACAAACCTCCACACCACAACAAACCTCCACATTTTTAACACTTCCACAATGTAACAAACCTCCACACAGGAACAAATCTCCATACTGTAACAAACCTCCACACTGTAATAAACCTCCACACTGTAACACTGTAACAACCTCCAAACAGCAACCAAAACCTCCACACTGTAACAAACCTCCACACAAGAACCAATCTCCACACTGTAACAAACCTTCACACTCTCATCTGTCTCCAAACTGTAACCAATCTCCACACTGTAACCAGACTCCACACTGTAACCAACCTAACATTAAATTTCACCCCAACAGATTCAAAGTGACTCTCACAACTTTTACCAGTTTGTTGAGTTTGCTGAGAAACTATCATTCAAATAGATCACATTTTAACACCATTATTTGGCTGTCTGAATTTTTGGGGTTAAAGTGTGGGCTTAACTAAAAACAATTACAAAGCAGATCTGTATTGTAAAGTGCACTTACTTCAAGGTCAAATTGTTTATCCAACAGAGATATAACTGTTTAAAATACAGTACATCTCCCATGATTAACTCAGGGGAGCCAGCCGAGACAAAATGGGAGGGGGGGATGAGCATATCTTCAAATATGATTTTCCTTCATACATATGTGAATTCTGAATCTGGTAAAATAGATGAGATATGATTGTCAGAAATAATTACATTTCCCAATATTCTGACCAAAAGCTGAAGAATTAGAATGATTGATTCTGGTGGTTTGCTTTGGTGTTATACAACATTGTCATTTCCAGGTTATTTAGTGCTGAGGCAATTACCGTTAAAAAAAACTTAATGAAGTAAAATTAGGCTAGTAAGATGATTTTGAAGACCACCACAATGCAAACATGATCTTTTTGGATGGCGACTCAAAATCGGCAACCAAAAATATCCAAGCGGTGCTAAAATTTAACGGATGACTCACATCCAGCTGACTGGAAAACCTTTTGGCCAATATAAGTACGCTAAGTATGCAAAATTCCAACACAAGAATATCTTCTAAATTCACAACTCTGTAACATTTGATCAATTGCACAGGTGGCTCACACAATGTTGGTATAAGGACACCAGTAGGCACAACTGGAAAGGATTTGACCAACAATCTGCCCGGCTGAGATAAAGCAGGGCGGATTGATCTTTGGTGGCAGGTGGGGTGGGGGATGTGGCCGGGGTGGGAGACCTGGTGGTGGGTCTGCCGTTTGGGAGCGAGGTAGGTACGTCCATATTGATAGGATAACGAGGCAAAATGCAGATGGGCCCAGCTCGGGGCCTAACTGCAAAAAGGTCCAGCTCAGGACCAAGCGCCCCCTTAAGGGGACTGTCGCCCAGCCTAGGGCCACAACCAGTCGCAAAAGCACAAAGTGCATACGCGACTATAATCCGAAACATGGTTTCAGACATGCAACCTTCTGTGAGACCTAGGCACTTACACACTAATCACTTAGCAATCACAGTATGATACATCAACTGAACCAATGGGCAACTGTAGCAATAAAATCAATTGAACCACTGAAAAAATGTAGCATGATATATCAATTGAACCACTGGGAAACCACAGCATCATAATGAATTGAACCACTGGGCAACTGCAGCTCAATACATCAATTGAACCATTGGGCAACTGCAGCATGATACATCAATTGAACCGTTGGGCAACTGCAAAATGATAAATCAAAAGAATCATTGAGCAAATGCTGCATGATACATCAAATGAACTATTGGGCAACTGCATCATGCTACATCAATTGAACAAGCATGTTTTTTTTATAGGGAGATTGGAAATTGAGACTGGACCAAGCATTTGGTGGGGGGGGAATAATATTTTAATAAAATTTGCTAAAATAAATTGCCAAACCTTGGGTACTCGGAATGATTTGTAAATAGCTTACTGTGTCAAGTTTAGACATTTTACATGGGGTTTGGGTTTATTTTTGGCCCCTGTTGACAAATGAATTCAGCAAAATTAGGCTCAAGTTCACAGTTTACAAAGTACTCTGCATATCCTTTTACAAGAGAATCTCAAAAGGACTGATGCTCTACTGGCAAAAAGAAAATGTCTAGAAATTCAAGATAAGACCATCTTTCCTTTTAACTGCTGTGTGCTGAAATGCAACTCGGATCTTCTTCAGCAATAACACGATTCTCAAATGAGCTGCTGTGGTGCACATATTGGCGGCAGGTTGATGCCATTTTCATATAGAATGAAGCAGACATCATTCAAAGCCATTTGATGAAAAACCCATGTCATAATGATCATACATTCAGGAGAAGTGACAACAATACTTTTAAGACAGTCATCACGACAGAGATATTTTGATGTACAAGAAATCTTTCAGTGCAAACTCCATATTGATATGACCATCCATTAAGGAGAGTAGCAATAAAAAGATTTTCAAGACGGTCATTCTGGTGGCCATGCTGGATGACAAATTTTCATTTACAACCATCTAGACATCATAAGATGTCTTTTACTCAAAAACCCATGCTGATATGACCATCCATTCAGCAGAAGTGATGAAATTTTCAAGACAGCCATTGTGGCAAACATACACGTATTGGATGTGTGAATGGCACTATTTTCATTTAGGACTAACTAGATCATTGGATGAATGTGTATAAAGTTTCATGGGAATCATCCAAGTGATTTAGGAGGAGTAAATAATAGCAAACTTGTTTTACAGGGTGGACCATCACATAAACAGCAGAGCAAAGAAAAGAGCATCAGAAGAATTCCTCATCCTCAATGCAATTTCTCCTCCAGTGGCTTTGACCTTTGAACTTTATTGGTCACAGATTCAACAGGAGCTGTCCTAATGCAGATGTAATTCAGATATGAAACTGACAAAAACTTGGTTGACCAGTGACCTTGACCTTTCACCTTTTGGCCTCAGAATCAATAGACAGCTGCCACCTATCATACAGAAGGAAAAACTGCACCTTCAGTTTCATTGAAATCAACTAAAGTGGATAGGCTTCTGCTTTTACTTTCTGGTCAGCAACATACAATTTTTGAGGGAAAGGGACCAAAGCAAAAGTAAAGCTATGTTGCCAATCCATGAATGGAAGGACAGGCAGATATACATCACATTCTCATCAATGTAACAAAGTCAAATCAAATAAATAAATCAACACACACATAGATAATGACCACATAATCATAAAGACCAGTTTAAAACAGTCACAAATGGTAAGTCTACACACCTGTTTTCACTGTAAATATTCCATTTTTACTTTAGCCAAACCTATACTGACAAGATCTCAAAAAATCTTGTTTAGCCTGCTTATGTGATGAACTTGTCATATAACTTTCCAATCTACACTAAGATCCAACCACTGCCACCAAACAATCCCATGTGTTGACCCTGTTTAAACAAGACAAATCAGGGTATCTACAGGTTTGTAATATTGGTCCTTAAGAAGTAAACTGTATCAGAGACACAGGACAATTTTTACCAGGGCAAATCATAAGCCTGTGAATCTGCTGTCTGTTACACCCAAAATATTTGATTGCCCAACAACATCCTGTGTGCCCTGACCTCTACTATCTTACTGAAGATACTTAATTTTCCATCTTGCTTCTTATTTAAACACTTTCTCATGACCCTCCCTGTCATACCATATACATCAAACTGCAGGTGGTTGCGATGTTACTGTGTGTGCCATTGTGGGCAGTGCAGCTAGAATGGTAATGGTGGCACTAAATTTGGGACCATAAATAAGTACATCAGATGTATAGAAAACTATATTCTCAAAAGGTTCATTGCAAAGAGTCCTGCTAACTGCAATTGCCTCATTAGAGTCTTAAACTGAGGAAAACAACAGTTGCCTCATTAGGGCCTTAAATAGATGTAAACTACAGTGGCCTCATTAGACTTAAACTGAGGAAAACTACAATTGCCTCATTTTAATAATAATAATAATAATAATAATAATAATAATAATAATAATAAAGACTTTATTTAGAGAAGGTAACTCAATTAGTTACAGAACTATTCTACCTTGAGGCCTTCTATTTGTTATGTTCAATATATACAGTATATACAACATGATGTGAAGAATCTGGCTTGACACTAAATAATTAAGTGATTTTATAAGTCAAAGTATCAAGCCTGGAACACATGCACAGGCATCTGTGAACACATGAACATATATAAAATATAAAATATCATCCTGCATTGAAAAAAAGCATCAACTGTGAAAATGATGCAAAATTACAGAAAAGCAGGCGATATTTACTGTACTATAACTGTTTAATTGTCTACAGATTTTATCCATTTGAGACATTGATTATGCAAAGAAGAAGTGCTAGGAGCCTGCCTTATGTCACTGGGAATGTTGTTCCATACCAGTGGACCAGTATATTGAAAACTTTTTTTAAACAACTCTTTCTTTGGCCTTGGTATAGTGTAATTTTTGCATCTTATGGACCTTAAATTTGGAGTACCATCAGCATCTCTTTGGTGAAACATATTGCTTAGATAGACAGGAATGGCTTTTCTGGATACTTTATACATCAATCTGGACTTTCTAAGAAATATTCTTTCATGTATTGTTAAAACCTTTATATTATTCATTGCATCCTGGAAATTGTCTATACATTGATCTAGAATTAAATGGCAAGCCCTCTTTTGGAGTCTTAAAAGTGTTGTTATGTTTGATTTAGATGTATTACCTCAAATTACATTACAATAGTCCAGATATGGCTGAATATAACTTTTATAAAAGATGACCCTATACTGAAGAGGAATGTATGTTTTGATTTTCCTCAGTAGCCAAAGATAAGAATTAACCTTTTTTGAAACGTGTTTAATGTGAATAGACCAAGTAAGATTGTTATCTACAAATACATCAAGAATTTTATCCTGAAAGGTCATATTAAGGCTCACATTGTCAAATAGAACCTGGAGTTTGTCACTATCTAGCCTTGCTCATTTTTGTTGCATTGTAACTAATAGGGCTTTCGGGTTTTTTTTGTATTTATGATCATACTGTTTTCCTTGCACCATACTTGAAGTCTGTTGAGAGCATCTTGTTAGTTATCTTCAGATATCATTTTGGTTTTACCCATCTCAGACTGTAGTATCATCTGCATAGAAGTCAGTGGAAGAAATCGAAGTTCCAATCTTAAGTGATAAGTCTTTGGTAAATAGAATGAATAACAGAGGTCCAAGAATAGAGCCCTGTGGTACTCCACAATTACTACTTTTACTTTCAGAAAGTTGACCATTTAAAGATACTTTTTGCACTCTATCGGTTAAGTAAGAAGTAAACCAGTTTAGGGAGTTTTCACTGTATTTATAGATTTTTAGTTTTTCAAGCAAAATTTCATGGTCTACAAGATCAAAATTTTTATGAAAATCAACCAAAATAGTGCCTACCATTTCTCCTTGATCTAAAGCTTTCAGCCATTTATCAATCAAAGCTACAAGTGCAGTTTCACAGGAGTGATTCTGTTGAAAGCCAGACTGATTATCATGAATAAGATCATAGTGTTCAAATAGTTGAGAAAAGAATCATGTACATGTTTTTCTAGTAATCTAGAGAGAAACAGAAGGATAGAGATGGGTCTGTAGTTATTTACATCATCTTTTGTTCCTGCTTCATGCAATGGTGTAACCTTGGCAATTTTCCATGTTTGTGGAAATTTATTAGACCTAATACTTTCACTGCAAAGAAAGCTATACTCTCTACAATTGCAGGTGCAGCTACCTTTAGTAGCCTTGGTCCAATCATATCAAGTCCTGTTGCTTTACAATCATCCCTTTTTTTAATATATTTCAACACAAATTCTAGACTCATTTCAGGAATTTCAAACTTTATATTGTTTGGTAGTTTTTTAGCACAAAAATGTTTGAGTTCCAGATGATCAAATGAAGTTCTGGATTCTTTAAGTTTTTCAGCAATTTGAACGAAAAAGTCATTAAAAATATTTCAGATGTCAGCTGGATTATCGGTATAAATGCCCTCATGATTGAGGGATAAAATTTCAGTTTTACTCTTACATTTCCCTGCACCAAACTCTGTAAACACTTTCCAGATAGCTTTTGGGTTATTTTGGTTTTCATCCAGCACTTTTTTGTAGTGCACTTGTTTGGCTTGACATATCATTTTATTAACTTTATTCCTCCAAACTGTATATTCAGTTTGATTTCCTGCTGATTTTAATTGGTCTCTTTGCTTTATTGCTTCTAAAATTTCTGGGGAGATCCAGCCTGGCTGGTGGTCTTTCTTTATCCTGTGTGTTTTTAAAGGGGCATATTTGTTCACTATACTGATGAACAGATCTGTCCATGTTATCTAAAAAATCATCAATATCTTCAAAGATTTGGACTGTATTCCATGGAATCTGTTTCAGATCTTCCTGGAATTTAACAACATCAAGGTTTTGAAAAGATCTGTAACTAATGGATTTATGGATATTATTTTTTTTTATTTACCATGGACTTTAAGTGTTAGAAAAATTGCAAAGTGGTCACTTAAACCAATCTTTGGAACCATTACTTCCAAAACATTTTCTTTTGTATTGGTATAAATATGATCTATAAGCATTTTAGAGGTAGATGTTACTCTGGTGGGTTCATTTACTAGTTGCTCCATACCTAACGAAGCAATAAAATTCATCAATTCACTTTTATTTGATCATTGAGAAGGTCTCTGTTTATATCGCCTAGAATGTAAAATTCCTTCTCTTCATTTGAAATTTTATCTACTTGAAGTTCAAAATATTCACACCAATCAGTATATGATGATGGGGGTCTGTACACAAAACCTACTAAGCAGGGCTTAGCTTTTTCTGGAGTGATCTGTAGCCAAATGGATTCTATTTCCTGTATTTCTAGGTCCTCCCGTCATTTAGAAATAGTACCAGTTTTAAAATACACAAGGAGCCCACCACTGCCTGCTTTCCTATCCCTTCGATAAAGCCACTGATATACAAAATATTCACACCCTGATTTTCTGGTAACATTGTTTCTGAGATTACAAATAAATGGATATTATTATTTGGAAAGGTTAGCAGTAACTTCACTTGATCGATCTTTCCATGAAAACCCTGAACATTTAAATGACCTATGTGTAAACCCTTACTAGAAACTCCTAAATTCATGAGATTAACATCAATGCTATTAGAGACACTCAAGGAGACATTAAAAGTATTAAAACTATGTTCATAATGATCATCATTACAACTGTCATTACTGTATAAAAAATTAATTTTTCTACAACTGCATTTTCTACTTTTATAATCATAGTATAAATCTGAACTATCAGTCATATTTGAATATTGTACAAGTAGCTGGCAAGTTTCCACATTCAGAACATCCATCAGCAAGGGGATCAAATCTGTTTTGACAAGGGATGCATGGTGTATATGACACTCCTTGATAGATAGATTGGTCCTCCTGCTGAATAGAGTCTTCCGGTGGAGTTGAAATGGCCTCATTGCCCTTTTCCTATTCCATAAATCTAGTGTGAGTTTTAGCTTTGTGTCCAAAGCTACCACACTGATGGCATTGTACTGGCTGTCTGTGTGTGCATTCCTGTGCTGAATGCTTGGTCTCACCAATGTAATCACATCCCAAAGTGTACTGACTGTATTGATATGGCTGACCATATTGTCTGATGCCGTTTTGACCTACATTGGGTTTATAGGGACGGATGATGTTTGCAATGTGGCTGTAAGACCAGACTACACAAATGACTGTATTTATATTTTTTGCCAGTTTTTCCACACCTTTGGTAGACAGGTGGATATTATCTCTTTTTCCAAATAAATGTTGCATCACTTGTCCGTCTTCGTCCAGGAAACTCATGTAATTGTAAACAATATCACACTTCCATTCACTTGCCAGTCCTCAGGGCCTTAAATTGATGAAAACTAAAATGGCCTCATTAGCACCTTAAACTGAGGAGGAAAAAATGCTTCAATAGGGCCATAAACTTAAGAAAACTACAATGGCCTCATTACTGCCTTGAAATAAGGAAAACAACAATTGTCTCATTAGGACCTTAAACTGAGGAAAATTACAAGTGCCTCATTTAGGCCTTAAAATGAGGAAAACTATAATTTCTTCATTAGGGCTTTAAACTTAGAAAAACTACAATGAGCTCATTAGGACCTTAAGCTAAAGAAAACTATGATGGCCTCATTATGGCCTTAAAATAAGGAAAACTACAAATGGCCTCATTACGGCCTTAAAATAAGGAAAACTACAATGGCCTCATTATGGATTTAAAATAAGGAAAACCACAATGACTGCATTATGGCCTTAAAATAAGGAAAACTACAATGGCTGCATTATGGCCTTAAAATAAGGAAAACTACAATGGCTGCATTATGGCCTTAAAATAAGGAAAATTACAATGGCTGCAATATGGCCTTAAAATAAGGAAAACTACAATGGCTGCATTATGGCCTTAAACAAAGGGAAACTACAATTTCTTAATCAGAGTCATAAACTGAGGAAAACTATAATTGCCTTATTTGTTCCCTAAAACTGAGGAAAACTATAATTGCCTTATTTGTTCCCTAAAACTGAGGAAAACTATAATTGCCTTATTTGTTCCCTAAAACTGAGGAAAACTATAATTGCCTTATTTGTTCCCTAAAACTGAGGAAAACTATAATTGCCTTATTTGTTCCCTAAAACTGAGGAAAACTATAATTGCCTTATTTGTTCCCTAAAACTGAGGAAAACTACAATTGCCTTATTTGTTCCCTAAAACTGAGGAAAACTACAATCGCCTTATTTGTTCCCTAAAACTGAGGAAAACTACAATTGCCTCATTAGGGCCCTAAACTGAGGAACCAAGTTTGAAGAATGGCCAGTCAGAAGCGATAACTATTCCTAATAATACATGTAATGCTGTCATATTCAAGGTCTCATTAATATAAACGTCAAGGTCAAATCTGGTTTAAATCTAGCTAACATAATGCAGCAGAAACCAAAGTCTGAATACAGACAATCAGGGCCAATCCTCTTCTGAATGATAAAGCTGGAATCTGAATTCATTCAACACTTCCAATGATTGGTGATTAGTACACAAAGACTGGTGACCAGTGACCAGGTGACTTTATGTCATTGCTGACAATGGGCCCTGGGGACTGAAAAGGTGCTTCTCCACCCACCCCCTTTGGGGGGAACTATAATTCAGCCAGCATTGAGCTGTGGTTGAGTAGAAGGTGCTGTTCTCCATTCATGGGGGAATGGGCCAGACTCACTCTCTGCCCTTCTGGATGGAAGAGGGTGCTACTCCTCCCTGGGGATAGGGGAATGCTGCTACTCCTTCAATGGAGGGTGCAACTCTCTGCCCTCACATAGTGGGGAAGTTGCGACTCACTCTCCACCCATCTGTAACTTCTTTGGGAGAGTGCCAATTAAACCTAAGAGTCTCCAATAGGGCTTTTGTTTGACCACACCTACCCACACTCTGCTTAGACACTGCTGTAAAAGAATTCTGAAAGAAGAATATCAAAAATGTCTATGCAAGTGTGCGTAAAAAAAGTAATGCATGGGCTATTACTGATATAAATGAAACAATAAGAACAAGCTGACCACATTTACAGATTTTTTTGACAATATGCAATTTATTGGTTATACATGTGTTGTGGGTTATGGATGGATAATCCAAAAGCATGGAATCTTGTTTTTTTTTATGACCAAATTAAATGGTTATACATGCCATCTCCTTTCAAATCTTGCATTTAAGCCCTTGTATTTTTTTTTCAAAACCTGCATTTAGGCCTCATCTTTTTTTTCAATACACACATTTAAAGCTTGTATTGCTTTATAATTATTCCCCTCAACTGAGAATCTGTAAAATATGATATAATTATAGATATCTTCATTTCTATTTCTGATGTCCTTATTGACTTACCAGAAATGTGGATTGTCTTTCTTAGATGCAGACAAAATAGCACAATTTTTCCAATATCACAGTGAAAAAGATATACAAAGTAAAGAAATTGACATACTCTTTCTTACTGATCAAGTGGATATTTTTGTAACATTAAAAAACTGAGCGAGACCACTTGTCTTTTGAGACCACATTTTCAAAGAAAAAATGTAATATTTATAAGAATGACCTGTCAAGAGTGACCACATGTCTTGGGAGATCAGATTCTCAATAAACAGATTTACTGATTACAAAGTATTATGACCTGTAATAAGACCAACTGTTTTGAAAGACCATGATTTGTTTTGGATAGGTGGTCTTACAGGAGAGGTTATACTGTCTTACTTCAAAATGTTTATCACATTATGTCAAGAGCATTAAATACCAAAAGTATGTAAATATGAAAATCAATAAAAAAAACAAGAAAACTTTGATGTTACAAGGACACTGTATAGTTATTGTCAACTTCAATTTGTAATGCACCCACATAAAAAATAAAATCATGGAACATTCACTAATTTCAAATAACGTACAACTGCCTTTTATCCAGGTATAATATTAGTTTTCTTAGCACCATCTCAAGCTGGCCTTATTGTGGAGGATTATTTACAGAGTGATGACCGATTTAATAAAGGACCTAACAAAGCTCTTGAAGCAATCCATAGAGAGGAGATTGTCAAGTGAAATTTGAGACAGTGTGAGGGCTGAAGAGTAGCCTTGTTCTCTATCAAATAGCCATTGTGATTGCCTGTTGAATAAATATGACCCAACTTACATAACACTAAGTGGCAGCAGTGCAAAATCAACAACAAGATCCTTAAGACTTCAAAAAAAGCTTGTACTTTTGTATTTGCATACTGTAAAATG
Source organism: Megalonaias nervosa (assembly GCA_016617855.1). Lineage (NCBI taxonomy): Eukaryota > Metazoa > Mollusca > Bivalvia > Unionida > Unionidae > Megalonaias > Megalonaias nervosa. The sequence goes on along the minus strand of JAECUM010000375.1, from coordinate 216,452 downwards.
AGACACGAAAATGGGATTGACAAAATAGCTGTGTAAAATGGGCAATGTTTTTTATTAGCCACAGGTCATTGAGTAATGAGTTTATACTTGAAAAATGTACTTTTAGGCTCTATAAAACTTGACTGGAACCATGAATGTCTACAAAATAAACCAGACAATAGTGCTCATGTGCTGTAAAAACCAACCTAAAGTCATACACTGACAATGAAAAAGGGGATGGGGGTGGAGTTTCAAAATTCAAAAGAAATAGTTCTGGGGTTTTTTTTTCTGATTCCATGGCCCAGAGGATGTCATCACAGAAAACAAAAACAGCTTTCTGTAATGTCTCTAATTTTTCATAAGTACTTTCTAGTTAGTACACAACCGATTCATAAAATTCAATGTTATTTTTTTTGTATTTTACTTCTTTGTAGTGACAACTTGCATTATTAAAACAGAAATTTTCAGAAGTATGAGTAACTAGAAAAAAATTATTTAATCTTCCTTTTTACTAATAATTATCTGAACAAATGAAATTTTCTTGAATAAAATCTGTTCCCAAAAATGCACTAGCTATTTAAATCAGAGTGCTAAGCACAAGCAACATATCTGTTCTGTGATGTAACAGTTTTCACCTGTGTGTCATGAAACATGCATGAACAAAACCTGAAATCGGGCAGTGTGATTGGCGCTGTTACAACTACCATAAAAGCCCCTACATTTTCAAGAAGCAGTGCAAATCATAGTATCATGACATTATTAAAGTTTTGTGAATCTTTCATTTCAGTATATTAGGGATACAACATTTCAGCAAATGACCAAGGCAATGGTCAAAAAACTAAATTCTCTACATAGTTCTTACCATATATAACACAAGGCAATATGTGACAATACGTTGTACTATACGTCAGTGCCATTGATTTTAACATAATCTATTATCAAACTGCATTTAACATGAATCGTTACCTACCAACAAGGGAGGTTAAACCAAAATTATTGACAAAACATCCATAACAACATTCCTTCAAAGTAACAATAAAAAATTAATCTTTAGGTTGTAATGAAATAGTAGCTATGAATATTTATACCCAAAAACACAAACTGTCCATCCAAATAGACATCAAGTTTTCTGTCCATCCAGGCAGACGTTGGGTTTTCTAACATCCATACAGACATTTTCAGCACATGTTAGCAAGCATAAAATTTAAAAGAAAATTACTTTCTTACAAAATCTGTTAAATTATATGATCAATAAATTGTTGTGATTAGTGCTAATAAATTCAATGCTAAAATTACATGAACATTAAACTGTTGCGATTAGTGCTAATAAATTTAAATGCTAAAAATTACATGATCATTAAATTGTTGTGATTAGTGCTAATAAATTTAAATGCTGAAATTATATGATCATTAAAATGTTGTGATTAGTGCTAATAAATTTAAATGCTAAAATTACATGATCATTAAAATCTTATGATTAGTGCTAATAAATTTAAATGCTAAAATTACATATCATTAAAATGTTGTGATTAGTGCTAATAATTTGAATGCTAAAATTACATGATCATTAAATTGTTGTGAGTAGTGCTAATAAATTTAAATGCTAAAATTACATGATCATTAAAATATTGTGATTAGTGCTAATAAATTTAAATGCTAAAATTACATGATCATTAAAATGTTGTGATTAGTGCTAATAAATTTAAATGCTAAAATTACATGATCATTAAATTGTTGTGATTAGTGCTAATAAATTTAAATGCTAAAATTACATGATCATTCAATTGTTGTGATTAGTGCTAATAAATTTAAATGCTAAAATTACATGATCATTAAATTGTTGTGATTAGTGCTAATAAATTTAAATGCTAAAATTACATGATCATTAAAATCTTGGGATTAGTGCTAATGAATTTAAATGCTAAAATTTACATGATCATTAAAATATTGTGATTAGCGCTAATACATTTAAATGCTAAATTACATGATCATTAAATTGTTGTGATTCGTGCTAATAAATTTAGATGCTAAAAATTACATGATCATTAAAATAATGTGATTAGCACTAATACATTTAAATGCTAAATTACATGATCATTAAATTGTTGTGATTATTGCTAATCAATTTAAATCCTAAAATTATACCATTAAAATGCTGTGATTAGCACTGAAAAATTTAAATGCTAACTATGATTATTAAAATGTGATTAGCACTAATAAATTTAAATGCTAAAATTATTTGATTATTAAAATGTTGTCATTAGCACTAATATATTCAAATGCTAATAGTTGACCTACTAATCTGATAAAATTCTCCTCCTTCACCCCACCCCCACCCTTTAACAGAAATCGTCCCATTCATGAAATCATTCTGATGTTCCATGACCAGAAAATTATTAAAGGATGACTGCTGGTGAAATTTCTTAGTATTTTAATTTTTGAAAATGATATATTTATACATAATTGATGTTTAAGAAAACCAAACACAAACATTTTTATATGCTGATGAACTCATAAAACCCATTAAAATATATGGCCACAAATATACCATTTATACAGTAATTCCTCTTAATTTTAAGACCATTGTTCAGATTGGGGAAGGGTGATCTGAACTGAGGGGTTTTCTGGTTTCAAAGGAGTGAAAAAGGTGACTGTACATGCAAGTAAGCTGTTAGCAAAACACAAGCTGCATTATGACAACACTGGCATCTTGATATAGGACTGAAAATTAATTACCATAAATCTGGCAAATCACACATTCTGATTATAACAGAACTCATCTACGGATCTCGCCTGCCATGTCTCATCAGCAACACATAATGGGATGAATTATATGACATGATAAATGCTTCTTTCTTCTGATTTTTCCTCTATGGGTGAAGAAATAATTTGTTACCTTCAGCATTCCTTTGAAGTTCCAACATGGCTTCATATAATATATTTTGTTCATGCTTATTTTTGTTTTACTGTAACATCCAAGTTTTAAATTACTGATAAAATCACAACTTACTTACCAAGGAAATTGAAAATAAAGAAGCTTTTTTTAAAAGTGCTACAGTTCCTCCCCCCTCCAAGCAATAAATCCAAACTCTACCTGGCTTTTACCTGCCCCCACCCCTCTCTCTCTCTCTTATTTATAGATTGTGGCATTTCATATATATATATATATATATATATATATATATATATATATATATATATATATATATATATATATGTATGCAATAAACTGACAACAAACAGTGCAAAACTAGTATCTAACTAGCCTGAGCGCTTTCGACTCTTGATGAGTCTTTTTCAAATGCAAATACAAAACATAGACAAGACAAGCAAATAAAACACAAACACCGTTGTGTTTGCAAAACTTTACATGGCTGTTTCTACAGGAATTAAACCTTTAAATTTATTATATTTCAACTAGTTTATTTCAACTTGTTGCGGATGCTTGAAAATTGTTTTGTCAAAACATCAATACAGATCAAAGGTATTTGATGACATGTTGTTTCTTCCTAACTGTATAACTTGAATTCTATATGCTTGCGCTGGCTTGGTGAAACAGCCATAAAACTTCTTGCACCTTGCACCTACACAAGCTTTAAATCATCCATTTCAAACCAAACGATCTATCAAATACCTGTGGGACTGATTTTTGGAACAAAAGTGTAATGTGAAAAGAGAGCAATCATGAAGCTTTTACAAAACACATGTGTGAAACATTTATGATACGAGGATATTTAATCAGCTTGTGAAACGTCGATGATACGAGGATATTTAATCGGCTTTTGAAACATTTCTGCTATGAGGATATTTAATTGGCTTGTGAAACATTTACTATACAAAGATATTTAATTGGTTTGTGAAACATTTTTGATATGAGGATATTTATTGGTTTGTGAAACATTTACGATACGAGGATATTTAATGGGCTTGTGAAACATTTACAATACATGGATATTTAATCAGCTAGTGAAACATTTATGATACGAGAATATTTAATGGGCTTGTGAAACATTTACAATCAATATTTAATGGGCTTGTGAAATATTTACGATATGTGGATATTTAATGGGCTTGTGAAACATTTATGATATGTGGATATTTAATTGGCTTGTGAAACATTTACGATATGTGGATATTTAATCAGCTTATGAAACATTTACAATATGTGGATATTTAATTGGCTTGTGAAACATTTACGATATATGGATATTTAATCAACTTGAGAAACATTTACAATATGTGGATATTTAATTGGCTTGTTAAACTTTTACAATATATGGATATTTAATCAGCTTGTGAAACATTTACGATATGTGGATATTTAATTGGCTTGTGAAACTTTTACAATATATGGATATTTAATTGGCTTGTGAAAATAAATGAATACCTTGAAGCTTCATACATTTTTCATTCCTTTTTCAGAACTATAAAAATATAATCTAAAATGAAAGAAAATGTTACTTCTTACTCAGTAATAAAGTCATCATGCAAAATTAGGACCATAATTATTTTTTAATCTAAATTTTGTAAAAGTTTTCTATGTAGTATTTAGCCAAAAATATTTGCAAAATTAAAATTTTAGAATCATTATTGATATGCTAAAGAAACTCATGTAGCAAATCCATTACATTACATAATAGTTTGACATAAGCCAAACACTAAATATACTGTCTCCTCTATTACAGTGAAGAAAGCAACGCTTCTAAATATTTCACACAATTGTGATGCATAAAAGCACACAAGTTTTTAACCAATTGCTTGAAAAAGAGAGGGAGAGAAACAATATTGCCTTTATGCATCTCGTCAGATGAAAAAAACAACATCAAAATTATTCCTTCAGTGTCTGAAACAAGCAAAACCTTAAGCAACCAGCTCATGCATGTGTTATTAGACTATCCATTAAGTCACAAAGCAAAGTAATCACACTTAAGATTTACATTAATAAGGAAAACCAAGATTACATTTATTTGCCTAGTTTCACCTAATTTATTTAAAGCCACAAGACAATGCAAGCATACTGAGAAATACAGCTTCATACGTGAAGCAAAAGAATCAGCCATGTTTTAATCTCTTACCATCCATCAACCATCCATAGAAATATGCATAAATGTAACTAAGATTGGTCACAAAGTTTGTCATTAAATACAACAAAATAAAAGTTTGTAATTAAATACAACAAAATAAAAGTCTGTCATTAAATAAAAACAAAATACTGGGATATGCAAGGACAACTCTTGAATGTAATTTTCCAGATAGGTAAAGCAGTATTATATTTTGACAGTATGTGATAAGATCAGCAAATGCAGCAGCATATTTTGATAGTATGTGAGAGAGAAGGTAGTTTGTCCTAAATATTACTTAAGACCCAATGAATCAATCCCAGTTTGTGGGGTCCAGTACAAAAGCTTGTATGGCACATATGGCAAACACAATCAATCCCAGTTTGTGGGGTCCAGTACAAATGCTTGTATGACACATATGGTAAACATGAATCAATCCCAGTTTGTGCCGTCCAGTACAAATGCTTGTATGACACATATGGTAAACATGAATCAATCCCAGTTTGTGGGGTCAAGTACCTAAGTTTGTAGAACTCTAATGGCAAACTAAATGACAGTCCAATAATTATGAAATTCATAACAATACATAAAGAACTGAAATAAGGATCTGTTTTGTACTAGGCTATTTCTTAAATAAGTTATCACCATATATACTTGCTTATAAGTCCTACTGCAAACATCATGGACCATAACGGGCCAGAAGATCAGGGTCTATGTCACTTGTCCTACTGATTACTCCTAACAAACTGCATAGACCCTGATCTGCTGGTGTGTTATGTGATGGCAGATCTGAGTCTATGCAGTTTGCAGTTGGAATTGTCTGACCATATAAGTAAGTATTGATGGTATCCACCTTACCTAATACCTACATACAATACCAGTAGATGACTAGGTGAAGGTGTTAGTACTATTTAACTAGGGGCCCCGAGTGGCCGAGTGGTCGAAAGTGCTCTCCGTTACGGATCACTGCCATCTCACCTCTGTCTGCATGGGTTCGAGTCTAGGATTCGGCGAATGTGGATATGTGAGAAAGCTTGCCAGTAGCTTCTCGTGGGTCGGTGGTTCTTTCCAGGGATTTCCCGGTTTCTTCCTCCACCATTAATACTGGCCGCCATGTATAGCTTATCGTGTGCTGAAAAATGGCGTTAAGCACCACAACAACAACAACAACAACTATTTAACTAATACCAACATACAAGACTAATAGATGACCAGGTGAAGGTGTTAGTACTATTTAACTAATACCTACATATGAGACCAGTAGATGACTTGGAGAAGGTTTTAATATTACCTACCAAGGAAGTGTTATACAGAATCATCATGATGTCATATTTTCCTTGGACATTTACATTATTGCAATAATCTTTAATCACATGATCAAGTAACTCACATAAACATCAAAGTGTTTTGAATATTTGCTTAAACTCAAATGTGCCGCACCATGGAATCTTCTGTTCCAGATCTTGCAGTCAATTAATTTTAGTGTTTACTCATTATCAGAATTTATAATATTAAAGAATCATCATTTTCTTAATTACTTTTCTTTTTAGCTTATTCAATACTTAATTAAATGACAAATTCAGCCTCAGAATAAATTAAATCTTCCTTACCTTAAGTGTGACTCTAATCATGAAATTAAGTTACACCTGCAGTGATCAAAGATGTTACGTTACAAAATGGCTGAAAGTGACTACCACAAACTTTTAATCTTTTCACTGCCTTATTCAATGCTATGAAATGGAAATTTATTTCCATCTTAAGTTTTTATCACCTTTAATGACACAGACCAATATAGACATGGATGGACATCTGAGGTAAATAAAAGTTCCAGACGTATTTTTGGATTTTTTCCCTTACTAACAAAGCACACCCTGGGGTACACACAAGGACGAGATTTGGGTGCCACAGGACAAAAAATTGCATGAAACACACAAGAGACCATGCTTGATCTACAACATGGATATTGTGGTTTTTATCCACCAGCTGCATTAGGCAGCAAGAGGGGGATTAGCAGGTAACTGATAGGATTTTTATCAGACACTGGCTTCAAAACCTTAACTGAGGACCGTTCAGAGGATTCCGAAGTACTCAACTAATGCAAATGACTGAGTTGTTATTTTATAATTCTCATATCTGAAGAAAGGACATACTCTCCCATTTTCCTCAAATCTTTTGATTTATTATACAAAGATTACATTGCCATGGACTTGGGGTCTTTACACTCTGTAATCCACTCATTATTTAGGATCTGTCATCTATTTTTGCCTGAAGTCAACGCTCATCATGTTTTATCCACCATTTACACTTAATGGTTTTCTGACAGTGACACCTCAACTATTCTTTGGCAAACTGGAGTAAAATCATCACAAAATGGTTATAAGGCAAGGAATGATATCCAAGGTATCAGAATAAACATTATGTCTGGAAATATCTAAGATCAGAATATTTAATGAACAGTTTTCCCAGAAAGCAAATGAATAGGTAAATATGAAACAACTAATTCTAACAAATCAAATATCAGCATAATTCAAAGGCTTTAATAGGGCTGTAATTTGTGTGTGTGTGTGTGTGTGTGTGTGTGTGTGTGTGTGTGTGTGTGTGTGTGTGTGTGTTTTAGACTTTTAACATAGCTTTAACAATTTGAGTCATATTGTTATGATGTCTGCAGAGTGGCAATTTATAGTGATGTCTAGCACTAGGGCATCATGCCACTGACATGTAGAATCATGTCCCACCCTGACACATTAACCTGACACCAGGCTGAACAGTCCTAACACTAACCTCTTAATGCTGGGTGCCAGGCAAGGCAGCTGCTAGTACCCTTTTTTTATGTATTTGGTATGACTCGGATGGGGTTTAAACCCGCGACCTCCCTCACCCAAGGCAGAAGCTCTAACAACTTTGGCCACTGGAGTGGTAAATGCAAATTTAAGGACTTTTCAACAGCATTTTCCACGCTTTTACTTATTTCAAAGGGTTTTCGAAGACCTATTGAATCAATATCAAGGTTTTTTTCAAAACATGTATGAAACATATTGATAAAGTGTGTGTGTACATGCATCCAAACATGTGCAGAAATTGATAACTGTGGTCACTAAAAAGATTCCCAATTTTTTAATCTAATAAAAGGGAAGAAACAAATTTAAAAAATGAAACATCTAACACAAAAACAGACTGATACCTGAACCATTTACAGGTTGGAATGACAGTGAAATCTCTACACCACTACCCCCAACATAGGAGTTAAATAATGCAAACAAAATTGATGAAAAACAGTATCAAAATGTCTATTTTGTATTAACATTTATTTCTGAATTAAGCAATGTACACAAAATATTCAGTAAAGTAACCAAATCTGACACTTGCCAATTCTCTCCAATTATTCTTGTCACTCCTTATTCCAAATTGCTTTCTTATCCTTCAGCTTTTTAAATCCTCTTTGTAAACTATATCAAGAATGTGGAGTTTGCACCTGTATGTAACTTTCTACACCTGTAATTAACAGGTTTTCTAAAGATATGTTGGAATCATCCCACAAAGTATTGGTTATGCTCCATATATCCACAGGCTAGAAAGAATTATAATGTCCCATCCTGCAATTAACTGAATTGTAACAGGGTACATCCACTTATGACACAAAGCAACTGTGGGTCAAATATCACCACACAATCAGGCAGCATTAGACTACAACTGATACTTCCTAAACAAGTCAGAGCTATGTGCAAATGGAAATCCATTCACTTTAAATGCCAGGGTTTCTCTGTTGATTACATCTTATACATGACAATTTATGTCAGCTGTACATGCATGTGTTTGACAACACTGTAGCTGGTTCATGTTTAATGGAAGATCGACATATCATTGACCATTTAGTACCATATCATTGACCATTTAGTACCGAAACAACAAGAATGAGGTTTCTTGCCCAGGATCACAACACAACAGCTGATCTAAGCTGGTCTTTGCAGAATTCTAAAGTGACAGGGTACAGTTTCGTAAATTGGCCCCTGGCAAATTTCTTAACTTAAGGCTATGGTGTGAATTTTTCAGCTATTATTGTTTACTAATTAAAGATATGGATGTATTTGTGAACTAGGTGATTTGGGCTTGTGTTGTTCTTGAAACTGATGTCAGGCAGGTACATCTTCCATAGTTACTCTGCATTATGTTAATAGTGAAATACCAATAGTCAGCTAGGAAGAGGAGCAAGCCTCCCATAGCTGTAAACACATGAGTTTGGGAAAAGTAGAATATCTCAAAAACGGCTTGGATGACAACTATTTTCAATTGCTTCAGCCTGTTTAGTACACATTGTTCTGCAGAATTGTCATCTAGGAAAAGGCCCTGTGTTTGCACTGTGAGCATCACATGGTGTCAAAAATGACCTTCAGACATGAAAATTGCAGGTATAAATTTGGGGTTGGGGTGCATAAACTTCTTCTGCTATGAACTGCCATCGACTTCTCTGGTCAAGTGGATAATATTCTTATGCTTTGTTCTAATATAGGTGTCTAAAAATATGGACCTTTTTGACCTCACTTGTGTATTTGATTTTTTTAATGATTTTTTATACTAGGTCACTGATTGCGGCATTAAATTTATACATAAAAACTGTCCCCTGCCCCCTAACCCATGACTCCTCCCCCAAAACCCCCCTCCCCATTGTAACACTTGAGTCAACAACAGAGTAACAAAAAATTACTCAGAATAGACAAATGGAGCCTTCTGATTTGTCAAAATATTTTCAACTAAGACCTGGAATCAAGTAACGGTTTGTATTGTCACATTACCAATCAGTCAATGCCTCTATTACCTCTAACTGGAAGTTTTGAACTGTTCATCAATACCATAGTTTAGATTTTTAAATGGAAAATAGCCACATGCTTTTTTTTTCATTTTTTATTTTATCTTTGGTTACCAAAGTTACTAAAACAGACATAATTTGCATGTAGCTATCACACTGTATTGGATCATTTTTTAAAATCTGCATTCCCAATTATTCATAAAATCACAATGTTTTGTCAACTTGTGGTCAGATATATTATTTACACCCACTGTTATGTTTATCACTCCAATAATAATAATAATAACAACAACAACAACAATAACAACAACAACTCACAGAAACATTATTCAACAAGAGTCCTTCAAAGGGACAAATGCTCTACTGGGCAAATAGAATTTCCAGGAATTTAAGATAAGACCATTTCTTCCTTTAAACTGTCAAGTGTTGAGACCATCTCTGATATTATGCCATAAAATAATTTTCAAAAATTAGCTATTGTTGTGCAGATATTGGATGTCAGCTTGGCACCATTTTCATGTAGGACTAGTTATACATTATTAAAAGAGTGTTGGTGAAATGATCATCCATCCTGGGGAAGTAGTGATGGCAAGATTTTCATAACAGCCATCATGGCTGCCATACTGGATGTATAACTGACACTACTTTCTTTAAAGACCCAGACAGGTATCATAAAACCCCACCTTGATATAGCCATCAGATGAGAAGAGATAAGAATACCTTCAAGAAATTACCTTCCAATCAGGAGTAGCAACAACAAGATTTTCAAGATGGCTGCTGTGGTGGCCATATTGGACATCAGATCAGCTCCATTTTCATTTAAGACCAAATGGACATCATAAGAAGTCTTCTAGTGAAAACTCTATGCCAATATTTATTTTCAGGACAAGTTCCAATAGCAAGATTTTTATGATGGCTGCCATGTCAGTCATAAAAGATAACAGATCAGTGCAATTTTCATTAATGACTGATCAGGCACCATAAATCTTTTAGTGAATACTACATTCCAATATGACCATCCATTCATGAAGAGTAGTAATAACAAGATTTTACGGATAACTGCCATGGTGGCCATACTGGATCTCATATCTGCACCGTTTTCATTTAGGACCAATCAGACATCATAAGAAGTCTTTTAGTGAAAACCCCATGATGATAAGACAATCCATTCAGGAGGAGTAGCAATAACAAGATTTTCAAGATGACTGCCATGCTGAACATACTGGCCATCAGATTCACCAAAACAAAACCCCATACAGATCTTACCATCCATTCAGGAGGAGCAGCCACCACAAGATTTTCAAGATGGCTGCTGTAGCAACCATATTGGATGACCATGCAGCACTGTTTTTATTTAGGACCAACTAGACCATAAGATGAGTGTGTGTTTAAAGTTTCATGGACAGCCTTCACAGAATTTTCATGAGGAGTAACAATAACAGACTTGTGCTAATAGATGGATATACATCAGACAATGGACAACAGATGACATCAGAAGACCGAGAACTGACCATCCCATCAGCTCTTCTGGTCCATCAACAGTAGAGGTAATAAAACAATAAAATTGCTTCTTAATGCAGACATATGTTTATAGTACTTTTTTTAAAACTATGTGACAATGACAGTTCTTATTTTATGTAATTTATGTCACAGTGTATTAGCAGTAAATGTGACTACTGAACATAGATTTTAATTGGCAACAAGTAAAAGGAAAAAAAATTCAGTTTTGGAGGAAAATATATAAAACTGTACACAGGTAATGTGTATGAGAAACAAATTACAAAATATTCTGATCAAGTTTATTGTTAAAACTTATATGGTATATACTAGTTTATAAGTAGAGTCAAACTGCAAACAACATAGACGATTGTTCTGCCACTGTATACACTGTCCAAACCAATTCAGGTCTAAGCAGAATTACTCCTAAAAAACTGCATAGACCAAGATCTGCCAGCACATGATGGCAAATCCAAGTCTGTAAGGTTTGCAATTGGAATCGACTTATGATCAGGTATATATGCTAATAAATTTATTAGGTCAGCCTGTAGAAATATCCTTTAATGTTGTGTAGAAATTTTCCATCAGAAAATATTGCTATGACTAGGATCATTAATTGACACAAAAGAGACACCAAAAATGCCTGACTAGGATCATTAATTGACACAAAAGAGACACCAAAAATGCCTGACTAGGATCATTAATTGACACAAAGGAGACACTAAAAATGCCTGCCAGTAATGGAGTCTTGAATTACATGGTCCATACCCTCTTACAAGTGCCAACAAATGCACAGACAGACACAACGTTGTCATTCTTTATATGTCCCTAAACTACTGATCAATGTTTTTGATGAACCTGAGAGTCAAACTATCTTGCAGATTTTGTCAAATTATGTCAAATGAAAATTGTCAAATCATGTCAAATGTATGACTGCCAGAATTCATAAAATTATTGGTGTTTAAAATGCAAGCCCTCTTACTGTAAAATATCACATTCTTCCTTTTCCCTCATGCAATACAAACATAATATACAAAAATTTATATAGAGTTATATGCTTGTAAAGTCAAACCTTTGATAAAAGCATCACCTCTATTAAGCAATTACCTGTGTTAAGGGGACAATTGTAGAGGTGTCTTGCACAAAATTATTTTTAAAAAACCTCCTTTAAGCAACCACCTGTTTTTAAATGTTGTATTTGTTTGTGTTCCTGAGGTAGCTGCATAGACTGGTTTGTCTGTATTTAATTCTGTTCATCTATGACAAGCCATGGTGGCCAAGGGGTCAGCCTGCTGACTTGTGACTGAAAGGGTGTTGGTTTGAATCCTAGCATTGGAACAGCCTGGGTGTTCTGGGGCAACTACCAAGGCAAGACACTTTACTAAAATTGCCACAGCATTAAATAACCTACCTGTGTTGCTGGGCCATAAAATAGATAGAAAAAAAGAAAAACACAATTCTGGATGTTGTTCATGCTGTTTTCTAATGTAGAAAGAGAAATTCTGGGACTGATATAGATACAATAGACATGAAAAGGATTTATTTCGATAGATTGAGCCGGATTGGTTTACAAAATCTCGTTGCCCCAGCTTACGCATCCAGCAGCTTTTTATTCATTGAAATTTTGACATTTATTGCAAGCCAGAAATGTGGTCCTCATGTTAATACAAGATATTTTCTGAATTCACTATCCTGTCAGCAGCCAGTCATGGGAAGCTATAGTTCATTCCACATACCATTTTCAGGTCAGCATCATTAAATGTAGCTAAAGTATCTAATTCATTTCACATGAAGTATTTAAAATGAATTCGACACTTTTAGCTATGTTTAATAATGCTAACCTGACAAATTACTGAGTTACAGAGAGGAAAAATTTGTGATGCTGTGTGGAACAAATTATAGAAATGTGGTCTCTTGATTGTTGGCTGTGTAACTGATGTTATTTCTGCAATCATTTGATGCAAAAAACAATTTAAATGTGACTGTTTAAGACGTGATAGAGGTTTTGAAAGTCAACTTATTAAGCTATGTTTGGAAATTTATAACAACTGAGAAACCAAGAAACCGTGAACAAAATATATATAGCCTACACACATATCAAAGGCATAAAAAATACAGCCATTAACTCTCTGTTTGATAAGGTACACTTTGATTTCATTTGTGGGAATGAAATGAGCCAGTACTAATTTTAATCCACAAATCAAAACAACATGTGCAATGGTCATCATCACACCATTATAATAAATCATCTGCCACTTACAACACACCTGGGACATAAAGGACTCCTGTCCTCTAATTGATAAATGTTGACCTATTGTCATAGATCCCTGCAGGGATCACATTCAACCTTATATTGATTTTAATGGATCTATCTGTCTGAGATAGTGGGTAGGACTGTCATATCTCCAGCTGTCTCATTCATGTATTAGTTAGGCCTCATTAGTTACCCAACTAATTGTGTCCACCTTTTTAAATCAAATTATTGTTATTATTATTATTATTATTATTATTATTATTATAGATTCTCATTCATGCCAATTATTCAATCTCTCCATCTTACATTATCATCTGGATCACCTCAGGTTGTTATGCAGTTATGCATTAAATTCCAACCTCTCTCAGCTGGTAAAATAAGAAAATAAAAACACCATCACAGATCATACATGAAAACCACATTAATAAATAACTACCATTTGGCGTGCTAAATTGTTTTACAAAATAATGCTTAAAACAAACTTACAGGCAAAAATATATCTCAAATCGAGCATGTTTTTCAAGAGTGTGGTGATTGATCCAATTCATGTTTTTGCCTTAAATTTAGCATTAAGTAATGTTTTCACAAAAATGATGAAGCATGCCAAATAGAGTGATGTGGTGCCTATATACCTCTGCTGGTTTCCTTGCCTAAGAAACTTAGATTCCTTCAAATACATTTACACATTGTTGCACTATGCTGTCACTTAATGCCACTGCCAAGAATTCACAAGTATTCTGTGTCTGACTTTGAATGGAGAGATCAAGTTTGTTCATGGATTGATTGACAAGGAATATAATAATTTCAAGGAGTTTATTTTTGTTTTTATAATCATCTGAACAAATTAAATAGTGTACATCAGGACAAAATTCTATGACTAATTGCAACAAAATAATCATGATCTATCACCTTGTATCAAATTCATGGCAGAATGTAAAGTTTGTTCATCTTTTCAAATTTCAATCACCTTAACCTTTTAAATCTAGTCAGATGTTCTGTGTTTCAATTTAATTATTTGTATACTATGTGCAATGTAATTATTTGCATACTATGTGCAATGCAATTATCTGCATACTATGTGCAATGTAAGTATTTGTATATTACATGCAATGTAATTATTTATATATTATGTGTAATGTAATTATTTGAATACTATTTGCAATGTAATTATCTTTATACTATATGCAATGTAATTATTTATATATTATGTGCAATGTAATTATTTGTATACTATGTGCAATGTAATTATTTGTATACTATGTGCAATATAATTATTTTTGTATGATATGTGCAACATAATTATTTGTATACTATATGTAATGTAATTATTGTTTACTATGTGCAATGATATTTTAACAGAATCTGTCCTTGTATTTATGATGATACTGATGTCAAACTAATCTCTTAAATTACGGAATTAAACCATCACATTGCTAATTCTTGAAGAAAATAAAAACGGAATTATCCTCTCAATTTTTGCTGTCTAATGCTTGGTAAATATCAGCCTCCACATATGGCAAACAAACAACACCAATGTATGTAAACTCACCATGGAAAAGAAAAAGTTCATGTGAAGAAAATGCAATAAAAAATGAAAAACACAACAAAAATAAATAAATAAAAAAAATTTAAAAAAGGTAAACACCACCAACAACAGACTTAAGTCAGTCAAATATTGTCATTAATAGAAAAAAGATGATTAATTACACTGTGTATCAGAAAAAAAACATTGTTTGAAGGACAGATGCCTTATGTATTATGCATTCTATCTGACAGTTTGAGTTTTAAATCCTATTCCTTGCTGGAATTTAAATGCTGATGAAAACAAGTTTAATAAATTTTGAAAATTAAATTAACATTTAAATTAGTAATCATCTTTCTTTGAAGAGAGTTACATCGAAGTTTTATGCTGGCACATGGTACAAATTATAGCTATTTTGTCTAGCAGGCTATTTTATTCTTGACCCAGTTCAAGATGACATTGTTATAGGACATTTTTCTTTATGTTTCAAGATTATATAAATTCCTGGGAGACATGGGAGCTCAGTTGGTAGAGCATGGACTTGTTATCCAAAGGGAATGAAATCTAATACCCAGCCAGGTCAGCCTAGGGTGGCTGCCATTGTGTGTCCTTGGGAATGGCAATTAGTTCCTATTTCCTTGGCATGATAATGCCAATAATGTACTCCTAATGATGTTAGGACTCAACCAACTAGGCATCCATATATTTCTCAGTGTTAAATGGCGCCAAAAAATATTACCAATACATTATATCAGAATATAACATCATAGGGAAACCTTGGATCCATATCTGCTGGAACAAGATCTGAATAAATCTGTTCCCTGTTGGGTACATGTTACTTTCAACAACAGATATGTTACTATTGTAATCCCCCACTATAAAGCATCTCAGTATAAAGTAGTACCTTTAATAAGGCAGGTACAATCATGGGTTTCATTTCAGTGAACAGTAGTAGTGCATATAAAATATCTCCACATATGGTAAGCTAATTTCTAAGGTGGTTCACTTTAATGGCACCCTTAAGAACATTTAGTGCGGGAATACTGAGTATAGTACTTTATTATAAAACAGACTCACTTTAACTTAATTTATTATATGGCTCCCATGGATAGCATTATAATGAGGGAAAACAGCATAATGCACTTTATCGGTGATATATAATGTGGGAGTACCTCATAATGTACTTCATTATAAGGCAGTCTCATTATCAGACAGTATTCTATAAGGCTCCAATGGACAATGCCATAATGAGGGACTACTGTATAATGGACCTCATTATAATTTCATCTCATGATAATGCGGTACACAGTATTTTTCCCACGTACATTATAATGAGGGAATAATCTTCATTATAAGGAAGTCCCACTGAGCATACTTACTGAGTCGGCAAAATCCACTTTTGGTGACTATTTTACCTATCTGAATAACTACAACCAGGTCAAGCAGGGAAAAGCAAATATACAGAATAAACTTTTAGTTGTGTCTGCGTATTGAATATTCTTGTAATCAAAGACACAAGTATACAGCTTATAGTTTGCATGTTATGGGAATAAAAGAAAAACTTCAGAATTAGATGTATTTGATCTAAATAAAATTTGTTCAATTGATTAGAAGTAGTTCACTTTATCATTTACACCAGGAACAGAAAAGAATTGTACAATATAGAAATGTTTGAAAAGACAGTAAACAATATTTGTTATGGTGTGACATCAAGAAATATTGCCATTTATACTAGCATGTAAGTGAGACCCAACTGCACTGCATTGATCCAGACCTGCTATTTAATGATGTGTCAGCAGATCTGGATCTATACAGTTTATTAGATTTAATAAATAGAACAATGAACATAGATCATGACTGGGCCATCGCATTATGCAACAGCAAATCAGGGTCTATGTTGTTTTCAGTTGGAACTGATATATAAGCGAGTATATACAGTTTTTCCAGAAATACAGGTGTCATTTGCACTGAATTACCAATTATCCATCTGCACACTAAACCCATACCCCCGAGATGATTGGTTTGGGGTGGGGTGTGTGCAATGGGCCTAACTGCATACTTCCCCTTTTCAACAAAAATGCATCCTTTCTATTTCTCAATCCGAATCAGAAGGAAAAATCATACTTTTTGGTTTCACAATGTTTTATATAATCCATTTCACTGAACATATCTTAGAATTACTTATTATCAGGAACTTCTGGGGACTTTGCTCCAGAGCCCAACAATTCCACCCCCACCTACCCTAGATGCAGTCAGCTCAATTTGCAGACCTCCTTTCAAAACTCTGGGCAAACACCTGAACACACCTTAGCCAAAGAGATCCACATCTGTGATCACATTATGCTAAGGCAGATAATAGTTTACTGACATGATTAATAACACAAGGGATATATTTTGATTGCAAATGTCCCCATCAGCCCCTTGACTTCACTTTCATGTGAAACAAAGATATCAACCTGTGACCTTCAAATCTAGGTTAACAGAACATAATCAGGTCTTGGGACCTACTCAAGGTTACCAGAATATAATCAGGTCTTGGGACCTACTCAAGGTTACCAGAATATAATCAGGTCTTGGGACCTACTCAAGGTTACCAGAATATAATCAGGTCTTGGGACCTACTCAAGGTTACTGGAATGTAATCAGGTCAAGAGACCCACTCAAGGTTACTGGAATGTAATCAGGTCAAGGGGCCCACTCAAGGTATCTAAATATCCAGTTGAGTCTAGTTTGGCTGAATAGTTTTCAATATATTTTTCTTACACAAGACAAGTGTGATTGACTGGCTGACAGACAGGCAAATGGGCAGACAGCAGAACACTTGCATGTCTCCCAACAGAAGGGTGGTGTAGAGGTGGGCAAAAGTTACCTGAGCAGGGGGAATAATGCAACAACATGTTTGGGTATAAACTATCCACAGCTGATGTTTTGTAATATTTAAGTGTCACTAGAAGAAAATGCATCCATACATTGTGAAACCCCTAGTGTTATTTTACATGACAAGATCTGCTAGATTCAACACTGTGATTGCCTGTCACATCAAAGGGACAGGTAAAATCAAATCCTTGTTCAGTGACAGATAGGCATCTAAAGGTCAGACCTAACAATGTTAAAATCAAGTCTGTGAATCCATACCACCTGTAACTGTTTCTTTCAAGGTTGCTTAGAAATGAGGCTACATTTGGGCATACATTACACATATATTCAAAAAAGAAATAATTCACTTTAATGAACACATTTCTCTGCTTTAATATTAGGGCCTGAAAATTATGGTAGCCTGGGACTAGAACCAATATTTTTTTGCTGCAGATCCACCACAGATCATATATTACCAGTATAAGCTTGTCAGACCTTCATTATTTTTTAGTTGTTCCTATAGATTAAATAAAGTAAGCACTTTAATCGTTATACAATGTCCCCCCGAAAAAGAGTTATAAAAGTACACTGAAGCAATTAGAAGTCAATTGATCAAGTGTGAGAGACTGGTATTGTAACAATACTGGCAATCTGCAAATTTAGAATGCAACAGGTGAAGTACCAGTCTAAGCTTTGTCATATGTTTGTCTTTTCTCAGCCTCTGCCAAAAGTAAGCATCTACTGTATGGGTTGACCAAATTTCATGTCAGATTTAGTTACTGGACTAATATTTGACCTGTGTGGCCCTTTGCATGTTGGGTCGCACTGGTCCAAGACTATCGAGTCTGAAATGTAATTTGTATGGCATGTTTCACTGTAATATGAGGTTCAGTTGACCTTCCCTATCCCCCCTTCCCCAAGTCTGCATGAATCCTCTCTAAAACCTAAAGCTGGAGCCATAAGAACTAATATTCAATGTCCAAACTTTATATGTTACTTCAAGTTTAAAATGGAAAAGACTGTAAATGTAATATCTGTGCAAAATGAAAAAAAAATGGTAAATGTAAAATCTACAAGTAAGCCTACCCTATTCCCTTTAAACTCAGCTGACATGATGACAACTGATACTTGTGTCTCTATTTTGTCTTAACTTTGTTGTTTTTCATTTTTTTCCTGTGCTTAATTTTAAGGTACCCAGTCTCTACAGTTTATGTTCTTACATTTTTTTTCTCTCATAGGATTAATTTACATCTTCACATGCTTTTACATCTGACCTTTTCCACCTTTAAGACGGCCCCACAGGTGGCTGAGTGGTCTAAAGCACTCATCTTTATCAATAACTGCCATCTCACCTCTGTCAACCTCGGTTTGAGCCTTGGGCTCAGCCAATGTGGATACATCAGAAAGCTCTCCAGCAGCTTCCCGTGGGTCTGTAGTGCTAACTTGGGCTTTCCTGGGTTCTTTCTCTGCCAGTTATACTGGCTCCCATGTATAGCATATATTATGTGCTGAAAAATGGTGTTAAACCCAAATAAGCAACTTCCTTTAAGATAACAATGGTACTACATTCTTCAAGTACTGTCTCTTACTGCAAAGTAATGTCTCTTACTTGTCAAGTTGTTATGTATATTTAATTTGCATTGTTTATTAGTTTTTTAAATTCACGATGTGGGTATGTAAAATTGTATTGTATTTTAGTATTTGACGTTGTCCAAAATCAAGTTTATTGTGTAAACAATATTGTTTATATTTCTCTGAGTAAAAGATAAATATTAGGATCATTATCTTAAGCTATGTCAAGGACACTGGTATTTTTCATGAAGGCAGAACTGTTGTTGGTGATATTTATTATGCTCTTTGTTGTGGTTTTGGTGACAGACCTTCTAATTATAACTTTGATTGTTCTGGAACAATGAACTTTTGACCCTCATCAGGGTTTTCCTTTTGTGTCTCATTTTTTTATATATAAATCTTGTTTACTGGAAAATTAGGCATTCATGCAATGACATCTGAGCAGAATTAGTTGTATTATTGTTGTTTAGTATTTTGATTTGGGTGAAATTATTTAATTCAAATTATTCTTCTCTGGAAATATGAAGTGCTCTATAATATTCTTGGACAGAGATACTTGGAATTATAGTGAAATTCCAACAAGAACATCCTTCTGGATTATATTACTGTGATTCAATGAAAAGAAAGTTGGCACATCATTACAATTCGGGTTGTTGTTGTTGTTGTAGGGTATAATGCCATTTTTCAGTACAAGATAGGCTATACATGGCGGTCAGTATAAATGGCGGAGGAAGAACCGGGGAAAACCCTGGAAAGAGCTACTGACCCACAAGAAACTACTAGCAAACTTTCTCATGTACCCACATTGGCCGAGCCCGAGACTCGAACCCACACAGAGATGAGACAGTAGTGATCCGTAACGGTGAATGCTTTAGACCACTTGGCCACACAGGTTCCGTATAATTCAGATAACTGGCACATTAAAGACTACAGGCCACCACAGACACATCAACACCTTCAGCATTCAACATTACTTGGAATACCACAAAAGTTTATTCAGAACTTTATTCATTAGGACTTCTGTAAGTAATTCTAAGAATATGTGGGATTTAATTTGCAATACCATAAGTTCTTTTTACATTTTTCACTTTGTATTCAAGGAAATAAATTATTTGTTGAATTTTAAAAGGTCACTTATTTTAAGACCAGAGCGTTGTAATAAATAAAATACTGTTTCTTTTAAAATTTCAAGTTCTGTGCAATGTGATTTATAGGATACTATATTTTTATGTCTTGTAAATTGTCTTTATTTAATGTTTTTGTTTTATGTAGTGGGGTAAAAAACAGAACTCATTAGAGATTATGTTTTGTTTGCTTTTTAATCATGCTGACACTAAATAAAACTTATCTCAGTTAAACCCACAGCTGCTGGACTCGGAGCCAATTATTTTCACCTAGGCTTTTGACCACTCAGCCACAAATTGCTTATTTATACTTCAAACCAGGTCTTATTTATTTTGCATTAAAGCTCAAGTTATACTGTGCCTGAACTATTGCATTTACTGTGTTAACCTAAGACCCAGGGTTACTTTTCTTTACAGAAAACATGGTATGTGGAGCTGCTCATGGCAGGGAAGTGAAAATCAAATTATTACAAATTTTGGAAGAAATTTTAAACACAATGACAGTGTCTTCAACTAATGGGATTATTAGCAATGATGGTGCTTACTGACTGAATGGCAATATCAGTTTCAATTTCAAGAAAACTGAATCACAAAAATTGGTAGAACACTGCCAAATGAAAAGACTGAGACACATTTTTGAACAATTCAGGTTTGAGTTTGCACCAAAGACCACAGATCCTCTACTTCAAAGCAAAAGAATACATTCATAATAATGGTAACATATGATTAGTTACTTACAGAAAATCTGCCTTGAATGTGGGAGGTCACAGGTTTGAGCCCCAGCCGAGTCATACTAAAGACTTATAAAAATGATACTAGCAGCTGCCTCGCTTGGCAATCAGCATTAAGAGGTTAGTGTTAGGACTGGTCAGTCTGATGTCAGGATAATATGAAAACTTACATAGCAATGCAACATAACAGTGCCATTTACATCAGTGCTATTAAATGTGATATCATGAAGAAGTTAGCATGAATCAAGATTCATTTACTGAGAATTTACAGTGGACAATGACTTTCAAAATTGTACACATGATGCTGAAAAATTTATTTTTCAAGTTTCAACTTTGAGTCTTTATTTTATCTGAATGAAGGTTTTCAAGTCAATATTGTTTGTCTTCATTTGGTTTAAATATATAATAGGTTATACATGTGTGGACTCAGTTTTGGCATGCTGACTTGCAAGCTCTACCAAAACAATTCATTCACATGACTATTTTTTCAGTACAAATTCAGCAAACCACAAATTAATAGACAAAATGTTAAATTCTTATTCATCCCAGTTTAAATTTCTAGATTCATATCAAAGATAGAAATTTTCAAATTGCCTCCAAACACATGTCAATTGTAGAATTGTTCAAATTGCCTTCAATCAGATAAAAATAACGCAATTTTTCAAATTGCCTCTAACTATATATAAATTATAGAAATGTTCTAATTGCCTTTAGTATCATATGAATGACAGAAATTTTGAATTGTCAATAGAAATTTTCAAATTGTCTTCAATCACGTATCAATTGCAGATATTTTCAAATTGTCTTTAGCAGCATAACAATGGTAGAAAAAGCCTGGCTAAAAAAAAAATAGTAGAATAAGCTTGGCTAAAAATATTTTATCAAACTCTCAGAAGCATATAATGTAGAAATGTTGTTGTGACCAAAATTTCCATCAAACAAAGTACCAAACATGGGTGCTTGTGGTCTGATACTGGCAAAGGAAAGTATTGAGGATTGAACCCAAACCAAACAAGTTACAATTTTCAGTGTTTTACCAACACATTGTCCAGAATAAAGGGATATGTTAACTGCTTGGTTGTTTTATAGCACACCAACATAAGATCCATTCTCAAATGAGCGCCAAGATGAACACAAATGACACCTGTATTACCTCCCCCCAACACCCTCCCAACCACCCCCCTCCCCCTCCCCCCACCCCCCCGGAAAAAATAAAAGGTCTAATACTCTTATTCCCTATGGGGACAAGATGTGTATAGTCTGTTATGCAACATCAGATCTAGGTCTCCACTGTTTTCTGGTGGTCACAAGAAAATGTAGTATTATTTATACAGCTTTAATTTGGACTTGGAAATGATGCAGCACAATACTCTATATTATTCATCACACCCAATTAGAATTCCATTAAGTAAATTGAAAATTGCTCTTTGTAATTTAATTCAAGAAGTTATTGTCTGCTTCATGTCACTGACATTTAATTAAAACAATTGTGCATGTGATGTGAATCTAAAAGCAAGGAAGGGCTTATAATTAATCATAAATTTTGTAAATTAAAATTCATCCAACAAATTATTAACAACATATGGACCATAAATGTAGGCAAAGAATGAATAACAACATATGGAACATAAAATTAGGTAATGAATTATTAACAGCATGAAATATGAAATTAGGTAATGAATTATTAACAATATATTAAACATGAAAAAATGCAATGAATTACAGACATTTTACAATTAATGGATTGCATGTTTTGCAACAGTGCTTCCATTATGCACCTAGATATTCATCACTCAAATGTATGTAAGAAGGTTTTCATTGGTCAACATCCTAGTTGTATATACATGTCATTAGTCAATCTATAAATAGGTGCAGGGTTGCCTGGCAACAGACAACAGCATGTCTGAGTAATGTAAAGCATTCCACTTGCTGATGAAGCAAGTTACACATTCTTAAGTTGAAATAACAATATCTACTCATTCCCACAATATTTTCTACAAATCCTATTTATTTTTTATTTGGGTGTGATTAATCATAACTTCAATGGTACACCTCATCAAAATATGAAGGTTACATCATGCAAATGCAATGGGAGTAAAGTGCCTTTCCATGAGACACCACAGCCACCATCCAAGACTTGTCTGGGCAACTACCCCTCACCCCCACCCCCAACTGCCCCACTCGCCATTTTATTTGAAAATGTTACCATAGTTGAGAAAAAGAAAGACTATGCACAATTAAAGTTTATACATGCGAAAATATAAAAAGTTACTAAGGAACCAATCCATCACTGAACCATACTGCCTCTAAGTGAGACAAGTACTCAAGTTGTAAATACATAATGATTCACACAAGCAAGGGATGAAACTGGATTTCTGCATAAAGAAGAACTGTCAAACAAATACTTGTATAAGACAGACCTGCTAAGATTTATGACTGATAAATTAACACCATACATCAGTGTTGTGCCTTGAGCAGCCTGGGAAATATTTGACTATACTCAAGTCCCCATGTGCCTTATAATTTAAATAATTTAATGCCCAGCTTTTAATCCTATTTGGCAGACAAAAATATCCCCCATACAGTTCCACTAGAGGCACAAATGATAAGGAAAAGTAATGTGCCAAGAAGTAACAAGTACCTAATCTTAGTTAAAAGTCATGAAATGTTATTGTGTGACCTAGAGCATGCCTGGAGAACCTTAAATTGTCTCCCCTCAATTGTTTATGTCCCCTATAATTAAGCAAATCCCAAAATCTAAATTACAGCAGGTGGGTAAACACATAAAATGGTTTCCCAAACTTCACCAAACATTACTGACAATTTGTTTAAACATCAAGAAGGACAAGACAGCTGTATTGAAATGCCAGTTTCTTGTGATTTTATTTTCTCTAGTATAAAAGTCACAACTAATACACATGGTAACAGACAGACAGACAAATGGATATCATTTGACTCTCAGCCTCTTGGTGGTCATTTAATAATGCCTAAATTTCTACCATGAAAGTGCAACAGCTGGATGACTAGACAAACACAGACAAACATGAAAACCAGAAAGTTCCCATATGAGGCTGGGGAGTGTGGGTGGGGAAGGGGGAGAAGTGGGGTGATGACATATAACCTGGATGTAAAATAATTATCACTTTACATGAACCTAAATTTTATGAATGTCTAATACTGGTAGTGAAATGATAAAATATAATTTTAACTTGAAACAATCAAATTTGCAATGCAGGCCTGTATACTGTTTGGTTTTGTGGGGTTTAACACCATTTTTCATCCTGTGATAGGCTATGCATGGCGGTTAGCATATTAGGTGGAGGAAAAACCTGGAAAGACCCCAGAAAAAAATCATCAACCCACATGAAGTTACTGGCAAGCCTTCTCACATACCATATTGGTCTACCAAAAACTAAAGCCCATGCAGAAAAAGGTGAGATGAGAGCGATCTGTGCATCACAGACTAACCCTAACCCTAACTCAATGGTACTGATGCTCTAATAGCTGAAAATATGACCATTTACACTGTCCCATTTATTCATTTAATTACCGAGTTTTTAAACCATCTTGGATAATCTTGAGAAATTAAAATATTAAATTTGAATTCAAAAATATTTTCTAACATGTCTGAGCTAACATGTTCACAAGATAGTTGTTAGTGTAGTAAATAATTATGTGTCATGGCCTTAGACCTTGAATATGATATAATGGATTGAACATTGCTGAATCTTTCTCAGACATACTAACATGCTAAGTTTGGTCAGGTGCACAATTAATATTTTTAGGAGAAAAAAAAAAGTTCTTGAAGTTGCATAATTCCAAAAGCTGGTTTTGATAAGAATCCAGTCATACTTGCTGGTGTTACCATGCAAAAGACCAGTCAGAAACTTGAAATTAATGTCAGAGTGTGTATATATATATATAAAACTGTATTCATAATCTCCATGAAGTACAAAAATACAAGCAGTGACCTGGTTTTCAAAACACCTTCATACAAGTGCAGATACAGTGGTGGCTGCAAATCTGCACCTTTTTCAGTCAGTACAAATTAAATATTGCACTAAGTTTTTTCAGTGAAAGTCCATGTTAATGCCATCAATCATACAAGAGGATAACAATATCTTCAAGATGGTCACCTTGGTGCCATGGTGGAAGGCAGATGATTTCATGCCATGCTGGAAGGCAGATGATTTGGTGCCATGCTGGAGAGCAGATGATTTCTTTCTGTGGTCAATGGAAAGATGATTTGGTGCCATGCTGGAGGGCAGATGATTTCTTTCTATGGTGATGGAAAGATGATTTGGTGCCATGCTGGAGGGCAGATGATTAGGTGCCATGCTGGGCTCCCAGGCAATCTGATTAAAATCAGATCTCTCCTCTTCCATGTGAAGATCTGACAATGACTGCATAAGAGTCATGTTCTGGTGGCCTCTGAATTAGCCAATGGAAAGGCAGCTTTCAAAGATCTGAAAATAAATCAAGTTGTTTGGTACACATTCATGGTCTTCATCCACAGTACTCTGTCTCCAAACGTGATGATATTAGGCTTCATCTGATTTTTTTTATAAAATTAGCAATTATGGTAATAACATAGGTTGCCAGAAAATGACCCCTAAACAGTCGCTGTCAGATCTTCATGTATAACAGTGGAGATCTGATTTTAATCAGATTGGACTCGCTGGGTGCACACAAGAGGCACAAAGTGTAGAAGGAGGAAAGGGAAGGATGGAGGAAGGAAGTGAAATTAGTAGCAGATGGGTACCAGGGCTAACGTACTGAACAGAGACTATCACAATAGGACATTAACTTTTATGTGACAAATCAAAGTGTAAAGTGGCATTTTGGTTAACCAGGCCAGTTACTGTGTCAAATCAAAGTGCAAGGTGGCATTTGGTTAACCAGGCCAGTTATTGTGTCAAGATAGTATTGAGCTGAAGCTTTATGTCAAAGTTATCAAAAAAATTTGAAATTGAGGATTTATGTCAAGGAAATTATTCAAATTTGTTTTCTTCTATTTGTTAAAATTGTTAGGTATTCAACCTTGATTTGTTCTACGTATCTAGAATGTCAGCATTGCTGACTCTAAGGGCTTAGGAGTCGCTAAATTTTAATGCACACCGTCTGCAGTATTATCTATAATACTTTAGCGGATCTGCAGTATTATTACAATACTGTAGTGGGGTTGTGACATAAGCAATCAGAAGGTTGAAAAATGGCAATGTAGAGAGTTTGTGCAGAAATTATAGAAGTTGGAGAGGAAACCCCATAGATCCTGTGCCAGATTCTCCAGACAATCTGGAACAGTGAACATACACCAAAAGAGATGGAAAAGCAGCCATAGTAGTAACCATGGAAACTGCAACTGTTGGAGAGGGATCACCCTACTGTCTCTCACCAGTAAGGTCTTGGGCCACATCATGGTAAACAAGAAAAAAGCTTCTGCCAAAAAGGCAAGTCATATAAGAACATTGTATAGTGGCCTGTTCTTGTAATGAAAGGAGTAACTCTGTGTGGTGTTTGTCAACTTTGAGTAAGTCACAGTTTACAATAGGCATCACTGTTGAAGGTTTTAAGGAGTTATGGCATCCCACAGAAAATGGTCAACATTATCGGGGCACTTTATGAGGATTTCAAATGCAGAGTTTTGCATAACAGCCACCTTACAGAAAGCTTCATGGTGGAGACTGGAGTGAAACAAGGCTGCATTCTGTCACCATTCCTCTTTGTTCATACAATGGACTGGCTGATGAAAAAAGTGAAAAAAATTTGAAAATGTGGCAAACAACCGACATTTACAATGATGCTAGTAGAACTGGATTATGCACTTGATATTAGTCTTCTTTCCAGCTGACACCAGAACATTCACCTGAAGATGGCAGCATGTGGTGCTCATCAGGTTTTGCTTCAAGCACTCCATCTGGTGTGCAGATGACTGACACAATTCAGTATCACATCTTTAAGTACTTATAACACATGTTAGCCAAAAGTAATAACAATCCATATATATATATATATATATATATATATACAGTATATATATATAAGAAAAGCTGATCTTAATATAAAAAATACCAACTTATACACTGAGTTATGCTTATTTGAGCACAGTCTAGCCATGTTCACTGTTCTACATGGCCTTAAATGTCACAAAACCCTTCAGATGTCTGGATACTTGACCTAATGGATGACCAATGGTCTGTAATATAAGATGTGCGTTCAGAAGAGTACCCAACCAACATCAGGGTCTAATTAGTCCTACAATGTAAGACCTCGACCCTGATATTTATGTTTTGGGCATCTTTGTAGGACTAGGGTCTAATCAATATTTAGCCTGAGAAATCGCAATCTCTGTCAAAGATGCTGACAGTTCTGCTGTTGCAGCATTGAAGAAACTCGTATCCAAGGATCTCAAGAAATTATTTCTGATGATACTTGTGGAGTTCTGGCTAATATTTGCACTTTCTGAGACCCCTGTAGAGATCTAGCTAATATTTGCACTTTCTGAAACCCCTGGAGAAATCTAGCACTTTCTGAGACCCCTGAAGACATCTAGCTAATATTTGCACTTTCTGAGACCCCTGTAGAGATCTAGCTAATATTTGCACTATCTGAGACCCCTGCTGCTGATTGCTTACTTTTCCATCCAAACAGTCTGTTCTTTATGAGTATGTTCTATTATGGCTTGAAACTGTTGGAACATACTGTTTTAGAATTAAAAGTTGCTAAAGTTACCTAATGCTTTATAATCTTTTTTCTATAAATGTCTTTGAACACAAATTGTGAAACATCAGATCAGCATTTTCCATTGGTAAATTTTAAAGGTGCATTAAACAATTTTCAGTTATTTATAAATTTCTGATGGAACATGTTCATAACCAGCGATGCTTGTTTTGCATAAATATCAGCTCATCAGCCCACACTGGTCAGTCTCTGTAATGTGGTGAATTTTGTAGACTTATTGAAACTTAAGGGTGAATAAATTGTGCTTTGAAGTTATCATAGTCAAGCCAGAAAGGTCTTGAGAAAGTTCACTGATATTTCTCTTATTTCATCTCTGAAACATAAAAGGGTCTACGTTTAAGCTTCAATAGAATTGACTGAATCATCGTAACGGTATAGTGACACAGAGTACATAGAATTACCGACTGTATCGGATGGAAGAGGACTTTATGTCAAATAACTGATCTTCAAAGGAAAGCTAATTGCAGCATATTTTAGGCGGGTGAAATCTGATGAAAGACATGATTATTGGGGAGAATTTTAGGAACAGTTATTTCTGGTTGGTCAGTTAAAATTAAGGCGTACACTCTGGGAGACTGGGGATTTAGGGTACCACTTGCTCAGAATTCTTTAGTTCGACTCTTGCCTTGTGAGAAGACAAAAGGTCCGACTCCTTGGGAAACTTGAGAATAATGTTTTCCCTCATAGAAAGGCCAGATAGCTGTCTTAAAAAGGAAGACAGGCTATAGTGCTAGAACGCACAGTTTGTGTGGAAAGAAATGGCATTAAGGAAACAGCTTTATATTCTACCGAGTAAGGAAAAAAAGAAAGGAAAACCCGATGAGTCAGAGGGAAATCTGCATCTAAGAGAGGTCGGAATAATCAGGGGTCAGAAAGGGGACCAAAGCGCACGCATTAGACGTGGAAAACAAGACAAGAGGAGAGAGACGTCAGGTGACGCTGTCAAGCGTGGAATTGTACTCTCTAATTCAGCACTCGTAACATGATGCAATTTGAACACTGTGACTAAATTCTATCAATGCAAATCTGTTGGATTGGAAAGTGAAATTTTGTTTATATATTAATTGATTAAATTTATTTTTATTTATTGGTAAAGGGGGCTCGTCGTTATTTATTTCTTTCAATAGCCTTGCTCAGCTATCTGTTAACGTTCCATCCATCTGTCCACACTGAGCAATAACACCGTGGGAGGTCATTCCCTAGTTAAGGAATGCCAAATCAATTAAGGAGGTTTTAATGTTTTAAAGCCCCCCCATTACAGTCTCCAACCTTCATTATGTTAGGATGTAATTTCGGAGATGATTCCTCCATCAGTCTACAGCCTTCATTATGCTAGCATGTTATTCTTGTAAATTCAAGGTGACAAAATCAGCACAGTTCTGTGTTATGTCTGTAAGGTAATGTTGTAGTGGGTTGTACCATTATTATCATCTAAAAACAGTTTAATCACGTAATGCACATTTTGTAATTTTTGGTTAACATGAAAAACTGCTGTTTATGCAAATTTATGTACCAGGACGGATTAAAGTCAGTTGCATATGGAAGGGTAAGTATGATTCTTGCTTTGATCATGATAACGTTAATGTCATTTATCATTATAGCATTACAGCAAATTGAGTCAGTCAGTGTTTTGTAATACTTCTTGTCTTCCTGAAGTTTCAAAAGACATTTGTGGTTGTAGTTCTGTCAAAACGTAAACTGAAACAAAGGCAAACAGGTAAATAGTCTATCAAGTTATGTAATCTATTGTGAAAAATACTTACTGCCAGACTTAATGAAAATGTCTACTTTTCCTGACATTATCTTTAATGAAAACAACTCACATTTGCCATAAGTTCCTACATCTGGCATGCAAAAGGATTAATCATGTTTAAACAAAATTGTTTCATGTCCCAACAGCTGCACGCATATTTAAAAATTTTAACCATGACACCATAACTTGCCAGGGTGAGAAAATGTCTCCTGGGCTCACTCAAGGTGCATTAGTAAAGGATATTATAGGCAATTGGGGAAAATGGTGAAAGAACAAGGGTTAAAATATAGGGATTTTAAAGGGAACTTTTTAAATAATAGGAATAACTAGGAGGCCTGAACTTCGGGTCATCTTTAATGTTAAGTACTGATGAGGATTATGCCTGTGCTACTAATTAAGTGTCATTCTTTTTGCCAACTAACCGTTTCCAACTAAAGGGAAGTAACTCTTGCTAGCCTCAAAGAATGCAAGACTTCATTTACCTCTTCAAATCTTAACACGAATTAAAAAACACAAAACAACAAAAAACAAAACAAGAGTCTTACAAAGAAATTAAGGCTACAGTCATCAAAAAGGATTTGTAGGAATTCAAGATAAGTCCTTTTATTTTGTCATTTTATTCTTTTTAACGGCTGAGTATTAAAACCATATCTGATACCCTGTAGAAACTCTAATGTACTTAATTGGCAAAAAGCATATTTTCTTCAATAAAAAAGTTAACACTATTACAAACTACCAGTAAATGCTGTACAAGAGTCTCTGTCATGGTTTTCATCTTTCAACCAGATTTCATCACTTGAAGATCTCTCAACTTAATTGTCTCAGACAGAATTTAGATACATGTAAGTATGGTAAAATCTACCGAGTTTGGCAAAAATGCATTCATGCTTGTGTGTATTAACATGCTCAAAAGTGAGTACAAACTAAATACCACTGTATAGAACCATAAAACCAATGACAGGGTCAAGGCCTATTATAGGAAAATCAATGATGGAGTCAAGGTCTATTGTAGCACAACTGGGGATTCACATTCATTTCTC
Organism: Megalonaias nervosa; assembly: GCA_016617855.1. Lineage (NCBI taxonomy): Eukaryota > Metazoa > Mollusca > Bivalvia > Unionida > Unionidae > Megalonaias > Megalonaias nervosa. The sequence continues at coordinate 185,519 of JAECUM010000375.1, read as the reverse complement.
ACAAACTGCACCAAAAACCAAATTTATGTGCAAATATCAAGCATCAAATTCTAGAGTCCTGCCTTCACTTCATTTCTTCAATAAATCCCTTATATATTCAGAAAATTGCCCCCTTTTTTTAAATCGATGGGGGAATTCCCATCTAAATTTTCAGTATAGAGAAAATTTACATTTATCCTTATGGTAGGAATGCTCACTACTGTAGGCTGGAAGAAGGTTTGACCACGTGCTATGTCATCACTATAGGACTCAACAATTAATACTGTTATTATGCTGTGTCAAAGATTGAAGGGAAAAAGAGTAGTGTGAGACTGTCAGAAGACAATGCTCATAACATCATTAAAAAGGAGTTATTCAAATATCTTCAAGATGCAGCAATAGCCCTAACATCTTCTGAGAAAATATCTATGAGGAACCCATAAGCTGTCTTGACAGTGAGGGCAATCCACCAGAAATGTTGGCCAACAAAATATCTGAGGAATCCTTTACAAACACAAAAAAGACAATTCCAAACTTATTCTTTTCACCGACAATAAACAGACAGCATGAAAATCGTCAGGTTCTTAAAGGAAGATTCACTTGTTCAAAAGCGGCTTTAATGATGACAATCAACAAACACATGCAAGATTCCATCAAGGAATTAGTGAGTTACTAGTCTCTGAAGCTCAAAAGGACCTGCTGAGATCAGACAGACGAGGGTGTGCGTCCCAATGGCAGAACCACAAGAGAAATTGAATTATAGAAAAGGTTGCCCTATATCCTTTACTAATAGATACAGAACATTCTCTTTTCTTGAAAAGAAAGAGAAGAAATTCTGTAATTGTATTAATGATGCACAGCTAGGATCAACACATTTTCAGTGCACTAATTACAGAAAATTCTACACTTTGCATTATAAACCAAGAAAGTAGACGACTCTTAGCCTGGATGATGCGGTTGGAAACTCAGCACAAAAGTGGGTCCTGATAGATTGGTTGCTTCATTCTCCACTTTCATGATTGGCTCATTTAATGAGAATCTGCAGGCAGTTGTGGAGAAGAGACCATGTGCTGCAACACCAAGTCTCTCCTCAGTGGTAATGCCCAGTACTCTCTAAAAATAGGCTGAGTACCTCAATGAACCACAACTGTTGTGGCCACAGGAACAGGACAAGCAAAGTATTGGAGATCCTGACTTGACGGAACACACGTGCAATTTATTTTTAAAGGTGGGAAGGCATATACATACAACAAATCCCACAAAAGACTGAAAGCATCCACTTTTGCAGGCCCTCTGATCTGGTACATAGCAAACAAGTCCACCAAGGGTCTACCCCACAATCTGCACCTGCTGAGATCCAAGATCACAGCTGGTTAATGTGCAGTCTCCAAGTTTGCTAGAATCAGGAACTGAAGTGGGTACAATAAGTGAAGCCCACAGCTGAGTTCAGAGTTCACAGGAGATATAGTTAAAGGCAATTTTCACAATGACATCTTGGCCAGAAGACCTGTTATGAAGGACAGGATTCTGGTCAACCCTGAATTGAGCAACACAAACCCTCCCTAGGCTGGTGAGGAAAATTATCCCCACATATATTAAGTCCTGAGAAAGGATGAGATCCAACTTGTCTATGCTGTGGACCAAGATGAGTCACTGTTAATGACAGACAGTTAGTTCCTTAGGAAGCAAAATTTTGCATCAATAAGTCACTGAAATACTGGAGGATGGGGTTTTCTAAAAGCATCAAATGTGCTGCCACTATTCATACTACCCTGATAAAGCTCTGGAAGTGCAAGCAAGTCCAAATGAAAGAGTTTGAAATTTAAATCCATCCTGGACCAGACAAAACTAGAAATATTTTCTGTGGCAGAAAGATGGTCATGTGTACACATCCTGAATATCAAGGAAGACATCCCAGTAGCAGGGACTTTTGACATTTCTGACTGAGGCAGTTGACTCTTGAAATGTTCTTCCCAAAAGAAATCTCTTTAAGGCAAAAAGGTCATTTATGAGTCAAAACTTTCCATTGTTTTACGACACAGATCTGGAAATAGAAATGTGTAGCCTGGTTATTTTTCACCCTCTCCACTGCATCCTTCTTCAGCAGGTGTGTACCTCATCCCCTAACTGGGCTAGTTTGGACTGGTGAAAGGGGATCCATGATAGGGAAGGATGTTCCCCAAAATGAAGTTGGTAACCATCCTTTGAAGTGGAATGGACTTCCACATCAATCCTGATGCCTGACCAAACCCCTAAAAAAAGGGCTAGATGATGACCACACAATGGGATGCTGGAAAGAGAAAGACACAACAGGCAAGGATGCAACTCCTCTGAGCTGACCCCCTCCTTGGAGAAAAGGAATGAGTAAGATTGTTTCATCTGGCCTTTCCAACCATGAGCTTTGAACTGAGGCTGCCTTCAAGACTCTTAACACTGCACCTGCTTAAAAAACTGGGACGAGATCCCATAGGGCAGTGAGGGTTGGCACACTTCTTAACCAGTTTCAACAGACCCAGAGCCACTGCCAGGTGCTGATCCCTTGAAGAAGAATGAACATGATAGCTGGAGCCAGAAACCAGCAGCCAAAGCATTGAAGGGGGGCAGGTCAAACCACCAATTCTGCTGACTGCCAAACTCCTGGCCTCTGCATGCACAATGAGCACATTATAGGCTGGTTGGGTACATGTCTTACAGGGCCTTCCTCTGTGTGTGTGTTGGGTACATGTCTTACAGGGCCTTCCTGTGTGTGTGTGTTGGGTACATGTCTTACAGGGCCTTCCTGTGTGCGTATTGGGTACATGTCTTATAGGGCCTTCCTGTGTGTGTGTTGGGTACATGTCTTACAGGGCCTTCCTGTGTGCGTGTTGGGTACTTGTCTTACAGGGCCTTCCTGTGTGTGTGTTGGGTACATGTCTCACAGGGCCTTTATGTGTGTGTTTTGGGTACTTGTCTTACCGGGCCTTCCTGTGTGTGTGTTGGGTACTTGTCTTACAGGGCCTTCCTGTGTGTGTGTTGGGTACATGTCTCACAGGGCCTTTCTGTGCCCACACTTACCGCACCCTGCAACAAATAAGCTCTGAAGGAGAAAAGAAATTATATACAATAAAAAATCTAGAACCCATGTACAGTAGACAATATTTATCCTTGCAAAAGAACAATGAAGGGAAATACAATTTACAGAAGCACCGCTTGCTCAGAAAGGCATAACACCTTTCAAAATTTACAAAAGAAACAAGAAAACACTCAAATAAAACAAAGACTGAGGAGAAAAACACTCGGGGAAAGAGTAACACTGTTTTACCAGAAGAAAAATTACAAAACATTCTCTGTCTCTTGACTTCCCACATGTCTAACTCACAAATATGTGTCATAGCTCATGTGTTCAATTTGGATTGGATTTTTAACATAGTTTTAACAATTTTTCAGTCATATCACTACGACATCTGCAGTGTGACAGTTTAAAGTGATGTCTAGCACTGGGGCATCATGCTGCAGACATGTAGCATGACGTCCCACCCAGCCACATTATCCTGACACCAGGCCGACCAGTCCTAACACTAACCTCTTAATGCTGAGCACCTAGGGAGGCAGCTGTTAGTACCATTTTTATAAGGTCTTTGGTATGACTTGGCCGGGTTCGAACCCGCGACCTTCCACATCCAAGGCAGACATTCTAACCACTAGGCCACCACTGCGGTCATAGCTAATTAAAAAGTAAACGTTCTCTTCATTTAATGGCTCCTAGATTACTGAAAAGCATCTATGTACAATGCAAAACCCATTAGGAAATTGAGGGCTAGTGTGAAACTGCAAACCTTTTCTCTCACAGATTCACTTAAGGGTCTAGGCAATGGAAGGGTTACAAGCTTACTGTCTCTACTCCAAGTATAACATTTTCAAGGTTTGGATCTACTGTAAGTATCAGGATAACTATCATGGCAGTCATTATGGAGGCTGGAGCATCATTTTAATAAGAACAACTGTATCTTCGAAGAAAGAAATGGTTTAAAAAAACAAAAAACAAATGTCAAGACCGACATGCACTGAGAAGAAGTTGCTGTACTGAGATTTTTCACACATTTCGGGAGGTCACATTGGTATCAATATTAATTAAGTCTAACTACATATGATGAGATGTGCTTCAGTGAACATACCTTGTCAGTATGACCATGCCTTGTCAATATGACTATAATCTGTCTATATGACCATGCTCTGTCAATATGACCATGCCTTGTCAAATTGATCATACCTTGTCAATATGACAATAATGTCAATATGACCATATGTTGTAAATATGACTATAGTCTGTTAATATGACCATGCCTTGTCAATATGACCACATCTTGTCAATACGACTATAATCTGTCTATATGACCATGCCTTGTCAATAAAACCATACCTTGTCAATATGATCATGCCTTGTCAATATAACCATACCTTGTCAATATGACCATGTCTTGTCAATATTACCATGCCTTGTGAAAATGATGATGCTTTATTAATATGACTATAATGTCAATATGACCATACCTTGTAAATATGACTATAATCTGTTAATATGACCATACCTTGTCAATATGACCATACCTTGTCAATATAATCATGCTTTGTCAATATGATCATGCCTTGTCAATATGAGCATGCATTGTCAATATGATCATGCCTTGTCAATATGACTATAATCTGTCAATATGCTCCTGTCTTGTCAATATAATCATGCCTTGTCAATATGACCATGTTTTGTCAATATAACTTTAATCTGTCAATATGACCATACCTTGTCAATATGACCATGTCTTGCCAATATGACCATACCTTGTCAATATGATCATGTCTTGTCAATATGACCATACCTTGTCAATATGACCATGACTTGTCAATATGACCATGTCTCATCAATATGACTATAATCTGTCAATATGACCATAACTTGTCAATACAATCATACCATGTCAATATGATCATACCTTGTCAATATGACCATGCTTTTCAATGCAATTATGACTAGTACAGCTAAAAACGAACGATATTATGTGGAAGAATGTTTTCAATTAATAAAGCTAGAAATTTTGCATGCTTTCAGACTTTCTTTGGGAATTTGGGCATTCAACTGAAACAACTGTTTAAAGAAGAAAACACACCTTTCACCTACAAAGTCAAAATAATGCAGTGTCTTGGGATTTGAGAGAAAGATGGAAGCTTACTGAGCAGTCTCCCCATAACCCATTTACATTACAACTGGGACCTATTTTTGGCCAACATACCCCTCTAATATTCCTGAATCCACAAGATATAACCTAATATTTTGAATAGCCAGGATGTAATGTGGTACCATGTTCTGCAATTCTATACCCTGTTTCAAATAAATCTTTTAAGTAGACAGGCCCTTCATGCTCGAGTGTAACTGCCAAGTGGGATTCAGTGAATTGAATAATTTAATTATTCCTCTAAACCTAGCCTAAGGTCACCCAAAACAAAAGCTGAAATTCAACATAATTAAAAAAGTGGCATATTAATCACTTAAGAGAACCTAACACATCTGGGCAGTGCTACCAGTCTGACAGTGAATGTTAAAATGGTACCAGTCTGACAGCGAATGTCAAAATGGAATTATTTGCTTGGCTGTTCCAACAAGTGAACTGTGTATTAGCATTAACTTATCAATCTCAATTTGACCTTAAAGCAGAAGTATGTCCAGCGTAAGGTGATTGAGGTCTATATGACATACATACCGTAAGTATTCGCTTATAAGGCGAGTCCAACTGCTTACTGTGCAGACCCAGATCTGCCATTGCATAATGTGCTGGCAGATCTGGGTCTGTAGGAATAATCAGTAGAACAAGCAACATAGACCTGATCTGCAGGTGCATTATGTTAGAGCAGATCAAGATCTTTGTTATTTGCAGTTTGACTTGACTTATAAGTGAGTATGTTACTCTCTTGACACATATATGGACTGGTTTTGTGTTGGGTTTTTTTTGTGGCATAGTAGGATTATACAGAACGTCTGTGTAAATTTCCTTAAACTGAATAATACAAACATATTTGACAACATTACCTTAAATATATATAGTCAAATAAAAACAGCATTGTTGATATGTAAGAATCAGTGAGGTCTTAGTAAATCAAAACAGTATTGTTGATATGTAAGAATCAGTGAGGTCTTAGTAAATCAAAACAGTATTGTTGATATGTAAGAATCAGTGAGGTCTTAGTAAATCAAAACAGCATTGTTGATGTGTAAGAATCAGTGAGGTTTTAGTAAATCAAAACAGCATTGTTGATATGTAAGAATCAGTGAGGTCTTAGTAAATCAAAACAGCATTGTTGATATGTAAGAATCAGTGAGGTCTTAGTAAATCAAAACAGCATTGTTGATATGTAAGAATCAGTGAGGTCTTAGTAAATCAAAACAGCATTGTTGATGTGTAAGAATCAGTGAGGTCTTAGTAAATCAAAACAGCATTGTTGATATGTAAGAATCAGTGAGGTCTTAGTAAATCAAAACAGTATTGTTGATATGTAAGAATCAGTGAGGTCTTAGTAAATCAAAACAGCATTGTTGATATGTAAGAATCAGTGAGGTTTTAGTAAATTAAAACAGCATTGTTCATACCTAAGATAAAGCAAGGTCTTGTTTTCTGGAATGCAATGTTGAGAGGCTCCTCTTAACAAAGAAAGAGATGCATATGTGTTACATCCCTGATTGTCTGAGGCACTAAAAATGTGAAAAACAAGTGAGCCAAGTGGGCCTGATATCACACCCTGTTTACAGAACTTGGCAGTAGGCTTCTAGTGTAATTTATCTTCCAAACCTTTTACTTCAGATCAGGTTTATCCATTTTGCTCTAGTCTGATATAATTCATTCCAAAGTTAAAGGCATGATCAAACTACATAGCCATTTTCTCATAATCAAAGTCGTCCAAGATCCTTTTTATACCACGTTTTATCCAAATTGATTGAGAAATATAGTCTCAAGATGCAGAGAGGTCATAATCTGATGTAAGGTCATCTAATATAACTTATTTACCAAAATGAAGCAAATTCCAATTAAAGCTTAGATACCAAAGTGGAAACAAGCTCATCCAATCAAATACATGACTGCCTCATTAATATTCATAGAGCTTGCTCATAATCAAACTCATCCAAGAGCTTGAAAATGTAAAAATGAATGCACAAAAGTTAGGAAAATAAAACCTACCAAATAAATGCGTAACTAAGCACTAGATAAAAAAAACATAAAGATGTAAATATTTTGTAAAATGTATATAAAATAACAGACAGAGGTAACACAACTAACATCTGGTGAAATACCCTGTCAATCAAATGTTAAAAAATTCTGCCAATCTACCTCATTAAGATGCATCAATCTTACTCATAACTGAACTCATGCAAGAATTTGACGATTTAAGTCTTTTCACCAAGTCTGTTCTAAATCGGATCATAAATACACTCTCTGGAGTGCTAACAAGCTCAGCCAATCACATACAATATCACCTGATTAATATGCATGAAGCCAGCTAGAATGGTAACAAGCTCAGCCAGTCACATTCAAAATCACCTTATTTATTATGCATGGCACCTGCTCATTATCAAACTCAGGCAAGATCTTGATCAAATAAAGATATATTCAAAAGTTGATCAAAATGTGTTCTACAATATGGTTTCAACAGTGGTAAAATCACAACCAATCAACAATATGGCTTCAACAGTGGTAAAATCACAACCAATCAACAATGTGACTTCAACAGTGGTAAAATCACAACCAGTGAACAATATGGCTTCAACAGTGTTATCAATCACAACCAATCAACAATATGACTTCAACAGTGGTAAAATCACAACCAATCAACAATATGGTCTCAACAGTGGTAAAAATCACAACCAATCAACAATATGACTTCAGTAGTGGTAAAAATCACAACCAATCTACAATACGGCTTCAACAGTGGTAAAATCACAATCAATCAACAATATGGCTTCAACTGTGGCAAAAATCACAACCAATCAACAATATGGCTTCAACAGTGTTATCAATCACAACAATCAACAATATGACTTCAACAGTGGTAAAATCACAACCAATCAACAATATGGTCTCAACAGTGGTAAAAATCACAACGAATCAACAATATGACTTCAACAGTGGTAAAATCACAACCAATCAACAATATGACTTCAACAGCAGTAAAATCACAACCAATCAACAATATGACTTCAATAGTGGTAAAATCACAATCAATCAACAATATGACTTCAACAGTGGTAAAATCACAACCAATCAACAATATGACTTCAACAGTGGTAAAATCACAACCAATCAACAATATGACTTCGACAGTGGTAAAATCACAACCAATCAACAATATGACTTCAACAGTGGTAAAATCACAACCAATCAGATACAATATCACCTTATTAATATGCACGCATCTTTCTCATGACTAAGGTCCTCCATGATCTTTTTGATACAAGCCCATATTTAATTAAATCAGAGTAAGAAACATGGCTTCAAGAGTGGTATCAAGCTCAACCAATTAGCTGCAAGATCACCTCATTAATGCATGAATCTCACTTTTTATGGAACTTGTCTGAGATCTTGATAAACCCATACTCCAAATCTGATCTACCAGTATAATGGATATGAAATGTCTCCAGTGTGGTAATAAGCCCAGCCAATTAGATGTACATCACAAGCTGACTTAAAGCCATAGGAGCTACAAGTCTCCTTCTGGCTAATTCCCCCATAAATGCAGCATGTTTCTGCTTGCAATGTAAAACAAACCAGAGTAGGTACATCATGTACAAATTGTTTAAACTTACCTTTTTTATCCAGTTCATATTCATGTCATGGTTTCCAACTGAAAGTTGCCAGTTGGAGGTGAAAAACTTGGGAACATTATTAACGATATATGTTTGGTTGCACACCATAAAAAGTTATTGGGTCATGATAATTAAAATAGGGTAGGGCAGGTTTCAGAAACCACAGATCTTTTGCTGGGAGGAAAGGGAGCCTAAACAAGAAGTATGTTATACAGTGTCTAGTGTTTGGAAATAACCCCATGACAAGAACTAATAACAAAATATCACACGTGGAGAATGAGTACTCCATGATCTAAGTTCACCTCATCTTGTATCTAACTACATGCAGAAAAGCATATCTAGATGGATTTTTAAGGAACCAAAAAATTTTGTCCATTGTAGGCAGGTGTCCTTTACACAGAGAATATGGCAGTGAAATATAGAAAGGGGGTCATAATGTTGTCCTTTGCAATCAGATGTCTTTAAGTAGAAAAACAGGGTTATAAATGTTGTGATTTGTAACCAAGTGTCCTTTATATCAATGTTGAATATGGCAGTGGAATATAGAAAATGACATCATCAATGTCCTTTGTTATAGGTGTCCATTACATGGAAAATGAACATGGGAGAGAAACACAGAAAGGTGGGTGTTACAACTCAATGGTCTTAAACTAAGTAACAATAAAGCAAAACTAAAAGTTTAGTAAAATTCAACAAATAGTTTAATTTTCTAAGTTATAAAATGAAAAATTAAGAGAAGCTTAGAGTATTGTGAATTAAATCCCAAAATAATCATAAAAGTCAATCACAAGTCCAAAATTATAGGGTTCCAAATTAATTCCAGGTCTTAAGTGTGCTGATCAACCGATAGTTTTGAATGAACTGATGTGCCAACAGTCTTGATTTATCACAATCCAGAATATCTTTCAATGACTTCACAATAATCACAAGATAGTGTAAATGAGCACTTTGTAATTCCAATGAATAATTTAAATAAATTATAATAATATTCCCCTCAAATTATATCTGAAGACAATTACAATTTATTCCACAATGACTGATATTAAACAGGAATGAATAATCTTGTTGTTCTCAAAATTACATACAGACTGTCACCTGACTTGTGACACAACAAAATGCACTGGATGTAGGTCATTTCCAATGGAAATCTCCATAAAATTCGTAAACAAGATCATGTCTGTTTACTTAATTTTCAGTAAATACCCTGACCAAAATGAGGTAGACCATAAAGTTTCCAAGAGGAAAACCAGAGTCCTGAACTTAAATTCATGTGAGCATGTTTACAAATGATCATTATCTTAAAGTATAATCTACAATCATGGACAAAAATTAGCTAAGTAATATGTTGTTTAAAAATGACCCTTACCATCTACAATCTTGGACAAATGTTAAACACATAATTTAGATATACATAGCACAGGCCATAAATGTCTTCTGCAAGCAAGTTTCCTTTACATGGAGGATGAATATGGCAGTAAAATATAGAAAGGGGGAGTCATCAATGTTGCCCTCTTTAAGTAGGTGTCCTTAACATGTGGTTGAATATGGCAGTGAACTATAAGGGTAATACATGTCCCTTGTAAGAAGGTATCCTTTATATGGAGGTTGAATATTTGCAGAGGAATATAGAAAAGTGGTAATAATGATGTCCTTTGTAAGGAGGTGTCCTATATTTAATGGTTGAATATGGCAGCATAATAAAGAAAGGGAAGGGTCACAAATGTCCTTTATAAGTAAGTGTTCTTTAAATGGAGGCCTCAAATGGCAGTGGAATATTGAAAATGAAGACAAAAATGTCCTTTGTACATAGGTGCCCTTTATATGGAGGGTGAATACAACAGTGAAACATAGTTAAGGGGTCATGTTTGTTCTTTATAAGCAGGTGTTCTTCACAAGAAGGTTGAATATGGCTGATAAATGTAGAAAAGAGAGAATCATAAATGTCTTTAGCATTCATTTACCCTTTACAAGGAGGATGAATATGGTTGTGAATTGAAGAAAATAATGAGTCATAAATGACCTCTGTTGGCAGGTGCCCTTTATAAGATGTGAATATGGTTGTGAAATGAAGAAAAGAGAGAATCATGTATATCTTTTGTAAGCAGGTGCCTTTATAAGGATACTGAACATGGTTGTGAAATGTAGAAAAAGAGATAATCATAAATGTACTTTGTATGTAGGTGTCCTTTACAAACAGATTGAATATGGTTGTGAAAAGTAGAAAAGAGAGAATCACTAATGTCCTTTGTAATCAAATATCCTTTACAAGGAGGTTGAATATGAGAGTGAAATATAAAAAAAGGGTCTTATATGTCTATATCAAGTAAGTACCCTTTACATGAAGGCTGAATATGGCATTGAAATATAAAAAAGGGCTTTAAATGTCCACTGTAAGCAGGTATCCTTTATTAGGAGGATGAATATGGCAGTGGACTATAGAAAGAAAGAGGGGGCATTAATGTTGTTTTTAAAGCAGGTGTGATTTTCTTGGTGGTTGAATATGACAGTGGAATACAAAGAACTGAGGTTATCAATTTTGTCCTTTGTAAGCAGGCTACCTTTAGATTAGGCTGAATATAGCTTAATTGATAGCTGTTATCAATTGAATGTGCTTTGGTCAAACTTTGTGCAAGCAAACTACAAACAAATTTCTCACCATCTCAAAACTATTTCAAAACTCATCTAGACATACTACGTGCTGTCATTCAAGTCAAAATTGCATCGTAAAATTAAAATGAATTTATTTCGCATCATTTTCATTACAGATACCAAGGCAGTAAGTGTATTAGAATCAGTCATTACAGATGCCAAGGCAGTAAGTGTATTACAATCCGTCATTACAGATGCCAAGGCAGTAAGTGTATTACAATCAGTCATTACAGATGCCAAGGCAGTAAGTGTATTACATGAAACATAACATCATCTATTCATTACGATGACTTATTATGTTACTTCATCTTGGCAGCCAATCAAATAACTTTAAAAAATTTTGGGAGAGCAATGTTCTGACATTACTTGTTCCACCAGATCCAATGAGTGGTCTGGTTAACAAAACTCTACAGCCCACTATTTTCCATTTTCGTCCCACATGATAACAACTCTTTTCTTGCCATTCCACAAGTGGCAGCCACATCAGAAGGAGTGGTGAGGGAGAGAGAATGGGGTGGGGGGCACAACATTCACAGAAGGTCAACTCTGTTGGGCCAATTATCTATCACTTATCCACTTCATTAAATGTCAGTCAGTTTATCAAATGTAACAAGCAATATAAACTAGGTTACAATTTGGAACCCTGCTTTAGTGAATGACAGATTCATCCTACAATGCATCCATAGTTAAAGTTTCACAAGTTTACTTAAATCAATGCATCTACATCACTGAAATGTCACTAGGTATGTTACACATCTAAAAAAAAGCTGTACTCATGCCACCCTTTACACCCTCTCATTGGAATTAACCATAGCAATAGGAAAAAAACTGTACTCCTGCCACCCTTTACACCCTCTCATTGGAATTAACCATAGCAATAGGAAAAAAACTGTATTCATGCCACCCTTTACACCCTCTCATTGGAATTAACCATAGCAATAGGGAAAAAGTTGCTACAAAAAACAATACAGAAAATTTCTTTTCCTGCTTACCTCATTGTCATTTTCATCTGACAGACAGCTCCAAGAACGTCTCAAACTCAACCTCCGACGCTTTTTGGGTGGCATCCTCTGCGCAGGTAAATCCCATAAAATATCATCCACACATTCTGAAACACTGGTGAAACCACATGTAATCCACACAAGAATCTACTTGCAGAACTCCAAAATTTACACACATCTCATTTCCTGTGTCTCTGTTTCAGTATTTAAGCTGGTCACAGATCAGACCACCTTTATTACATCCAGTTCCTATTAACATTAATCATGGTCCAGTGCCTATTAGTATTAATCATGGTCCAAGGTCAACAGTATTTGCATGGTCACTGTATACTATACAGACTTGGTCATGGTCACTGTATACTACACAGTCATGGGAAATAGAAATGTATCTTATTTTTAAATTGAAGCCAATAGTGTTGTATCTATTTACTACACCTTTTCAGGTTGATTACTCTTGTAATAAACACTGAACCTCTATTCACACATACATGATAATCTCAGTCAACAGTGGTCAATCCACAACACTGCATGCAAACTCTAGGCAATTTGCTATTGGTCACTGAAAATGCTTCCAACCTGAATACACCCATGCTTACTAAACACACAACTGAAACTGGATTAGGTATGCCTAAAGTGTTCTATGGTAAATTAAAGTCAATAGGATGGCACGTTTCTCACTTTGCTGAGTCTTTCAAGACAAACGCCTATGTTCGTGCATCCTCGATTGGACACTGATGACTGATTAGCATTTTAATTTCCAGGTGAGGCATTTTTCAAATTAGGCCTGTATACAATTAGGCATTTCCCTTCATAAATAATGTCCATTGTGGGGAGGGGTCAACAAACTTGGAATTATCAGGTTCAGTTTCTAGATTTCACTCTTTCTTAGATTGTCAATCAATTTCAGGGTTTAGCATTATACATGGTCCTTTTTTTCCTTCTATTTTGTCTTTGACCTCTCTTTACTATACTACAGATCTGAAAAAAGCAATTTAATTGCATAGTACTTTTATGTCTACAACATGTACTTTCTATGTACATCATTACAAGCAGATGCTGCACTTTGTCTACATGTTTTAAAAGACTGATAAATCCCTAATTTATTAATCAACATCCATATTTTGCTTTACTACAGTGTTTCTAGTTTTCACACCATGTGATACAATACAGTGGCTTTCACATGTTTATTTGTTTTTCAAATTAATTTCATGGTTTATCCTTACATATGGTTGATATTTTATATTAAAAAAAGATTTCATAAATTTCCTTTGCCATAAAAATGCCAAACCATTCATGCTCATTCTGCCCTCTGTGGGTTTCTGGATGTAGAATAGACCCAATGTACCTACCACATACTATAAAAGAAGTGACTAATAGAGGCAGCCATATTTCCTTGGGATGTTTCCCAGTATGATGTTCACACTCATAATTTCTTCCATGTTTAAAATAGTCAAGTATAAATAGAAAAGTACATATATCTTTGTTTTGCATGCCTTTTTATGACACATCAAATTACTTTGCACTATATAGCAAGATTTGTGCTGATGTGCTCTAATTCTCCTCCCATACATACATACATACATACATACATATATACATACAATTTAATTTCTATTTCTGTCTATATTACTGTATTTCATTTAAAATAAATTGAGTTAATTTGTTAACTTATTTCAATTACAGTGAGGATTTTGTTCTATGTTATACCATATATTACTCACTTTTACATCGGGTCCAATTGTAAACTGCACAAACCAAGATCTGCCATTGAATAATGCACCTGCAGATCTGGATCTATGCAGTTTGTTAGGAGAAATCAACAGAATAAACAACACGCTAAGTGACAGCACATCAGGTATATGTTGTTTGCAGTTGGGCTTTTTGATCTACAGGCAAGTATGAATGGTAAATTGATGAGAATCAGAAGAATTATTTATAAAGCTTAATCGAAATTGAGTTTTATTATCATGACTTTCAAAAGCCTGAATTTAGTTATACCCTATCAGCATAAAATTGATTCAAACTAAATAACTAAATAATAAATACTAAAAGATAGATGATAGAAAGATCAACAGATAGATAGATAGATAGATAGATAGATAGATAGATAGATACTGACTGACTGACTGACTGACTGCCCAACCAACAAACTAACTGACTGATAAATAGTTTGAAAGGTTTTACACCATGTACAAAAACATTAATCTGGAAGGTAAATTTACACCACACACAATCCCCACCTAGTCAAATATCATCATGAAAAACACCAGGATCTAAGAAAATGCCCAACTTGTGACCCTGACCAAAGACAAATAACATGTTCTTTGATCCCAAAACCATTTCATAGATTAATGTCATTACTAGATAGCAAGGTGTCAATAAGGTCAACAGAGCAACAATAATTCTATGTACCACTATCCCCAGAAACAATGGAATAGCAACAGAGTGTTATTTTATCTGTGAAGAAAATCCCCAATGTAATCAAACTTCTGCCCTTTGATACATTCTTGCCTTCCTTTGTTCAATAGGTTAATTTTGTAGAACAAGCAAGGTGAGATGTGGCCTAATCTATGCAGAGTTTATTAATTTTAAACATGCATTGTATCTATCATGTTTTTATACATTTTGTTTCTAAAATACAGTAGAACCTCTCTTGAAGACCACCACTTCAGCCAAATGATTGTGGTCTCTCATGACAGGTGATCTCACATAACAGTGGTCTTTCAAGAGAGGTTTTACTGTATTATTTCATTATTTTAATATGTTGTTTTGTTTTTGTTTTTGTCAGTTTTTAATGGTACTTTTAACACATTATTGGATATATCATGATGAGGAAATGGGAACTTTCCCAAGGATACACTGAGGCAGCTGACCCAGACTGGCCTTGGCAGGTATCAAACATAACCCTTGGACAGCAAGTCCAATGTGCTACAAAATGAGCTATCTGTTACCTCCCTGTTTTTATCACAAATAAGTAAGAACATGGCTGATTCAAAAGTACAAATACCTGTCTGAACAGGATTCCACCAAGTTCGTGCAACAAATAAATTAAAGGGCAAAAAACATCCAACCCTTTTAGGGTATTGTATCATAAGCGTGTAGGGGTATCAAATGAGTGGCCCAAGTGGTTCTGATATCACTCATCCTACAAACCTCAGTTTAAAATGTAAATTTTATAGTAATTTAGGCAGGTTAAAAGACACTTACATTAGGACAATTTCTAATTAATTGGTTGATATTGGTGGCAAACCAGTCCCTCATTTATCTCCATCCAGACAATTCACAAGCCCTCTAAAAACACAATAACAGCTACGATCCAATTTTTTTTAAACAGTTGGAACCTAATATAGCGAAATGTCCAATGTATTACTGTTTTAAATAACAATCATATTTACACATTTTAAAGGTTAAACTATCCAATTTTTATTTCAGGGAGAAAAAAAATCATTAATACATAAGCATATAAAATCTCATGCTAGAATATGTATAGTGACTGGGGCATCAAGAATATGTATAGTGACTGGGGCATCAAGAACATGTATAGTGACTGGGGCATCAAGAACATGTATAGTGACTGGGGCATCAAGAATATGTACAGTGACTGGGGCATCAAGAACATGTATAGTGACTGGGGCATCAAGAATATGTACAGTGACTGGGGCATCAAGAACATGTATAGTGACTGGGGCATCAAGAACATGTATAGTGACTGGGGCATCAAGAATATGTACAGTGACTGGGGCATTAAGAACATGTATAGTGACTGGGGCATCAAGAACATGTATAGTGACTGGGGCATCAAGAACATGTATAGTGACTGAGGCATTAAGAACATGTATAGTGACTGGGGCAAGAACATGTATAGTGACTGAGGCATTAAGAACATGTATAGTGACTGGGGCATTAAGAATATGTACAGTGACTGGGGCATCAAGAACATGTATAGTGACTGGGGCATCAAGAATATGTACAGTGACTGGGGCATCAAGAACATGTATAGTGACTGGGGCATCAAGAATATGTACAGTGACTGGGGCATTAAGAACACTGAATTAAAGACAATAATAACAACAGTAACTTAACTTCTCACTGGTTAAATTGGCTTTATTTTGACAACTGTGGAGGACATACAGATCCTCTGATACCATGGTACAACTGTCTCCAGTCAACAACAATAAATAAACAGTGCTGACATCAGAGTAAGATCCATGTGCAAGGTCAGCTTACTGTCTTGTCAAAATCACAACTCTGATGCTGGATTATCCCTCTGGCTAATCTGTCGATTACCCTTCAAAGTTTGCAGCTATATATTTGAAAGTAACTTTAACATTTGAATAAAATGCACATATTATTTGGAGAAAGGTTTTTAGATCAGGACAAAGATGTTTAGATCCAGACAAATGTGTTTAGATCTGGACAAAGGTGTTTAGATCTGGACAAAGGTGTTGAGACATGGACAAAGGTGTTTAGACATGGACAAAGTTGTTTAGATCCAGACAAAGGTGTTTAGACCTGGACAAAGGTGTTTAGATCTGGACAAAGATGTTTAGATCCAGACAAAGGTGTTTAGATCTGGCAAAGGTACTTAGATCTGGACAAAGGTGTTTAGATCTGGACAAATGTGTTTAGATCCAGACAAAGGCGTTTAGATCTGGACAAAAGTGTTTAGAACCAGACAAAGGTGTTTAGATCTGGACAAAGGTGTTTAGATCTGGACAAAGGTGTTTAGAACCAGACAAAGGTGTTTAGATCCAGACAAAGGTGTCTAGATCTATACAAAGGTGTTTAGAACCAGGCAAAGGTGTTTAGATCTTGACAAAGGTGTCCAGACCCAGACACATATGTTTAGATCCAGACAATGTTTACATAGTAGGTCCCAAGAATCATTCCCAAAAAATCTGAACAGAAATTGTTCAGCCATTCTAGAGCCATAATGGAAAAAAGGTTTATCCACCTGGTTGCCAAGAAAACCACACAACTGCAGGGCAAACCATTGCAAACAATTCTTAGAGAATAACTGTCATGTCCTATTAAGAATTCCTTCCAAGTTTGATCAACACTGGGCTTGCTCATTCTGGAGAAGTTGATAATAGGTTTGACACCTAGTTGCCATCAAAGCAACACCATTGCTAGGCAACCACCAATGGAAAGAAATTTGGTTGGACACATATAAATTGTTCCTATTGAGTTCAATCTGAATTGGCTTGGTAGTTTTGCTGAAGGAGTTGAAACTATTTTTCCACATGGTTTCTATGGAAGCAACACTCCTGCTGGGGAAGCAACCACACACACGAACCTGAGCATAATTAAAAAACATTCCAAGTGTGATCAAACTTGGCTCTGTCATTCGAAGGAAGTTAATAACAGGTTTTCAATATATTTGTACAGGAAGCCACACCACTGTACAGGAAGCCACACTGCTGTGCAGAAGCCCCCCAAAAGCAATTCTATTAGAGCTTGTCCATTTAATTGTTCTTACCAACCTTGATCAAAATTGGATCAGCTGTTGTAGAGAAGACTCTGATAAAAGGTTTTCCAGTTGGTTGCCAAGGAAGCCATACTATTGCCTGGAGAGCCACCCCATACACAACTTTGGTATAGCATTTTCCAAGAAACATTCCCACTCCTGCTTGGGGAGCCACCTTGCACACAAATCTAACAGAGCATAGTCAAACATTTCTGCCAAATCTGATTAAAATTGTCTCAGCTGTTCTGAAGAACAAATTAAAAATAGGTTTTCTATATGGTTGCTATGAATGCTACACCATTGCATGGGCAACCACCACATATATAAAACTGTATACACCATTCAAGACGTGACTATGAAAACAAGATTTCCACCAATAGACACAACTGTGATAAATCATGCTCTAAAAACATTCCTACAAAGTAAGATAATAAGAGTGCCTCAAGGGAACTAACCCTGCACTGGCCAAAAAGAATTTCTAGGAATTCAAAACAAGACTATTTCTTTTTAACTGCTTTGTGTTAAATCCCTCTATATTCTTTTTGAGCTGCAAGATTCTCAAATGTCCACTGTCGCAGCCTTACTGGACGAAAAATTGTCCCACTTTTCATTTAAGACAAACTGTACACAATTAGAAAATTTTTTGGTGAAAACCACATGTTGTAATGACCATTTGTTCATAAGAATTAGCGACTTTCTGTTCAAGTAGTCATGACAACAAGCTTTTTATCATGACTGCCATGGTGACCATACTGGATTTCAGATAAGCTCCAGGACAATCAGACATCATAAGAAGTCTTTTGGCAAAAACCCCATGCTGACCATCTATTCAGAAGTTAAGCTATACCAAGATTTTCAAGATGGCTGCAATATGGCCATATTAGATGTCAGGTCAGCACCATTTTCATTCTGGATCAACTAGATGTCATAAAAGTCTTTAAGTGAAAAGCCCATGTTGATATGACCATCCATTCTTCTGGAGTAGTGATAACAAGATTTTCAAGGTCGCTGCCATGGTGACCATTCTGGACTTTAGTTCAGCACCATTTTCGTTCAGAACCAACTAGACATAATCAGAAGTCTGTCAGTGAAAACCCCATGCTGATATTGTCATCCATGTAGAAGGATTAGCAATGATGGTTGCAGTGGTGGCCATGTGTCAGATCAGCACCATTTTCATTTAGAACTAGACATCGTCAGATGTCTTTCAGTGAGAACCCCATGTTCATACGGCCATCCATGTAGAAGGATTAGCAATGATGATTGCAGTGGTGGCCATGTGTCAGATCAGCACCATTTTCATTTTAGTATCAACCAGAAATCTTTTAGTGAAAACCTGTGTTGATATGAGCATTACAGGGGGAATAGCAATAACAAGATTTTCAAGATGGCAACCATGGTGGCTATACTGGAGGTCCAAGCAGCACCATTTTCACTGAGGACCAGCAATACAATAGGATGAATGCATGTGTAAAGTTTCAAGGTAATTCTCTAAGCAGTTTAGAAGGAGTAGTGGTAAGAAACTAATAATAATGGACCGATGGACAACGGACAATGTACCATCCAATAAACTCTTTTGGTATATGATCAGTAGATCTAATAATGAAAAGAAATAATTGAAAAGAAAATAGGTAACAAAATGATAAATTGAGAAGATTCATTGTAATCCATATTATAATGATCATAGAATAAAAACTTGACTCACTGATCAATAACAATGCTGTGTTTTGTTCCCTTTCTGCCTCAGCACCTGCATGGGACAGCCGAATTATAGTCTTGTTTTGTATCATTCAATACCCCATTTTTTTGTGTTTTTATGCAATATTATCACACATTTTTCATGTAACCTCATTATAATATAACCTAATATACAGTGAATGCCACTTTATGACTATGTTGAAAAACATTACAATTAAAGAGCACTGTATCTGCATTATTATGATACCAAGAAGTTAAAAACAAGTCTAAATCAATACTTTTCAAGTCTTGTACACATGTAATTTAAGCATACACTGAATTCCAAGTTTACCAGTATCACAGTTGCAGGTGCTCACTTCAAAGGGAACAACAGCTTACAGGATGCAAAGGTGATGTAATACTGCATTTTTGATTAAGCTAGGTGATATCAGGTGGTATTCAGTAGACAGCATATGAATTATTAAACAACACCTGGCAAAATGAGTAAGAACTATCAATCCCAATATGTCACCACCTGACTTGGTAACATGATCATCCAATTTATAAATGATCAAAGCAAAAGGACTATTTACAGATTCCAGAAATCAAAGAGCCTTCAATGATATCAGCTTTTCACATCTATGTATTAAATTGATGACATCAAGGTCTTAGTAACACAGGTCTTATCCACCTCCTTCTTTTCTCTATGTACATGAATTTTCATAGATGTTTTATCATAAGCACAAGTTTGACTAGTATGCAGAGTTCAAAAGAGGCTGCATTTTTTCACCAATCAGGCCAAAAACATAGATGGCCCTCTCAAATGTGAAAGAAACACCTACATGGCACAAATTCTGCATGTATCTTCTCCCATCATGGATTCAGCTCTATACTCATAATGTGCATTATGTAGATGAGGTTTTGACAGGCAGAGACAAATAGAAATTTAGCCAGACTGGAAGAGACTAATGGAAATTTACCCAGACTGGAAGAGACTAATGGAAATTTACCCAGACTGGCAGAGACAAATGGGAATTTAGCCAGACTGGAAGAAACTAATGGAAATTTACCCAGACTGGCAGAGACAAATGGGAATTTAGCCAGATGGGAATTTAGCCAGACTGGCAGAGACCAATGGGAATTTAGCCAGTCTGGCAGAGATCAATGTAAATTTAGCCAGACTGGCAGAGACCAATGGGAATTTAGCCAGACTGGCAGAGACCAATGGGAATTTAGCCAGACTGGCAGAGACCAATTGGGAATTTAGCCAGACTGGCAGAGACCCATGGGGTTAGCTAGACTGGTTACACTGCTCTATATTACTGACTTTATATTTAACATAGCAATAAACAGTAACCTCTCACTATATGTAATCTTTGTATGTCCTCGTAACTGAGGTTTTGTGAACATACTAATGACTTTTCTCTTGGAAATTCTCCCAAATTTAAATCAAAGTGATATTATCCAATGGAAACTGTCTTAAGATACATCTCTTTCTCTATGAAATCAACCAAATGAAATGAACTTCTGGTAACAAAGTCAGCAGCACAGGAAACATGTCTTGCTGTAATGCCATGGTAAGGTGGCCATCAAAGTAAAAACTTGTATCTGGCATGTGCATATATGCTTATAAAGACAGTGCAACAAAGTAGAGGTAAT
This sequence comes from Megalonaias nervosa, assembly GCA_016617855.1. Taxonomy (NCBI): domain Eukaryota; kingdom Metazoa; phylum Mollusca; class Bivalvia; order Unionida; family Unionidae; genus Megalonaias; species Megalonaias nervosa. The sequence goes on along the minus strand of JAECUM010000375.1, from coordinate 164,263 downwards.
TTTAAATATCACACAATAGATTGATACATGTGAAGTGATTCTTATTTGCATGTCATTATATGTTTGATTTGTAAATGGATATGGACTGCTATTTAAAACTATCCAAGTAAACAGACCACATCAGCAATGAGAAATGACTGCAGTATACTCACAGGCAGAAGAGTTAAGCACCCTGAGTAATTCAGTGTAAAAGTTACCAAAACTTGTTACATATGCACTGGTACATGAAAACTCTTTCACAGGATAGGATATGATATGATATATGATTATATTATTTTATATTATATTATATTATACTATATAGACTTTACAGAACACAGGAAAATTAAAGAGTAATTCATGAACTATTGCATCGTTACTTGTGATGTTTTACAGTATGTACATTTTCTACGTCCGAAGAAGAAATTAATTAAATCGGTACGGTGGTTGTTTTAATCTACAGGAACAATGTTTCATTTTGAATGTATCTGTTAACATAGTTACTACATGCAATCAAGAGCTTGCAGCATTTTATTTTTCATTTATAATTACATCCTCCAGTAATCATGTGTAAGAAATTAAAATTGGACCTTAAATTTATAAAATGCATTTAAGCAAAATATGTACAGAAGCCCAGTTATAGTGTAAAATTCATCGTTATCAGTTTTTTTCTTCTTTGTGTATTAAGATTTATGGCCTACTAGTTGATCACTTAGAGCTACCTTAATTTAGAATGATTGGGTTATCATTTTTAAAAGTTTACACTATTTTGCAATCTCTTCATTAAACTTCATCTGCAAAATCCAACTGATAAGAACTATAGTCACTGTTGTTCAGGAAAGAAACTATCCACTCTATAATATCAGTTTAGAAGGTAAAATTTATATTGAACAAAAAAATCCTTGTGTGAAAAGATCAATTAAACATTTATGTGACTTACTGCTTAAACATTGGAACACAAACTATCCGGCCAACACTGATACAGTGTAACACCCACTATCTGGCCAACAACTTGTCAGGATCATTAGTTTACATGGACTCCCATCACATTACTTGAAAATTAAAATCCCAAATTTATTAAAATCTGTTATCAAGACTACACATTTTCTGGAAAAATTCATCATCTCCCAATGGGTCTAGATAATCAGGATATATATTTATATGTTACCTATAAGAATTCTCCTGGTGATGAAGATATATAAAGAGTCCATCATCCCAGAAAAATATAAAGAGTCCATCATCTCAAAGATATAAAGAGTCCATTATCTCAGAAAGATATAAAGAGTCCATCATCTCATAAAATGTATATAAAGAGTCCATCATCTCATAAAATGTATATAAAGAGTTCATTGTCCCATAAAAGAAGAATGATACACACATTCCACTGTTAATTTTTTACACATTCTTTTGACCTTATAAATTCAAGCAATTTAAGATAATTCTCACATAAAGAATGTTTAAACCTTATCCATGTATCCAAGAATAATGGAATTCTAATTTAACACACAAGGGTGAAATTCCATTTCTCAGTGCACATAGTTATGGCTGAGTTAAGAAAAATGTTTTTGATAAAATCATCCATTAGAAACAGCAACCATCCTGTATAGAAGTGTTGTGAACAGAAGCACACACTGGAATTGCCAATGAATACTGCTTCAGAAGTTAAGGCCACTACCCATTACAAACTGAATTTGAGCCTTAACTGGTCACTATCTAATAATTAAAGGCCCCCCCCCCCCCACATGGCAAGTGGATCATATACTGTAGCCAGTTAACCTAATTAATAAATTATACAAACATGTCTACTAACTCTGACTGTAATCATGTACAAAATGGGAATACTGTTAAGTAATACACTGTAACTAAGGCTGGGGATACACCTCCTGGGACATCTTGATTTCAGTGCATTAGGCAGAGAACTCCATATTTTTGCCACCCCACACAAATCTCCTCTCTCTCTCTCTCTTTTGACTAAATGTCACAATATCTCTAAATGGCCAGGACTGTTTCAAAGTTAGCCTGAGAACTGAATTCACTAAAACTATATTTACATTTATAGCACTTCGGGAATGTAATATGTTATACTGGAAAATCATGAATATTTATCTCAACAATGTGCTCAGTTACTGCTCAGTTCACTAAATCCACAAAATGCAATGACTTAAAAACATTGTGATTTAAAATCATAAAAAAAACATCCTCACTACTTCTTTCACTGCAGTCTCCAAACAATTTTAAGATCATGTGCATATGTTCTTTTTTTCTTCATGATGAAAGGAAATTTGTAAATATTGTGTAATTATTTTCAACATAATCTGGTCATTCATTCATTTTTCTTTCTCTTTGTTAGAAGATTAGTAACATAGGGAAAAAACTGGTATAGATATTTGAATGACAAGGGTATTATGTACATAAAAACATTACCAACACATATACACATGAACGAGAAGAAGAATTTTTAAAAATTTGATTGGTCTGGATCTGTGGTACTGTATGTTTCCAGTGGTGCCTAATGAGGAATGGTTCTGACCAATCAGTAACTACTACAGTCTCCCCTCACAGAGCAAAATATGACAAGGCCATCCATCACTAGGTAAGTGGTCATACTAAGTGTATCTTAATGTATATATCTTAATGTATAGAATAATGGAATCAGAAGAAAGCTTTGAGCAAAGGAATTGGACTATGGTAAAAGTCACTATCACAAAGGGAATGTAAAATATATTTGAAAAACTGTCACAATGGGTCTATTGCGAAGTACGGTCACAATATACGGTGTATATAAGGAGAAAGTTTTGCAATCAGATTCATTCTGATTTTTGGAGTCATATTGAATAATGGAATCAGAAGAAAGCATTGAGCAAAGGAATTGAACTCTGGTAAAAGTCACTATCATATAGGGAATGTAAAATATATTTGATAAACATACAATAAACAACAACCTGCATTTGGACGTGTTGCTCTTGAAGTGAATTTATATCTTGCTCTTCATTGAAAGTCGCTGTTGATCAGTGACATTTATCTATCTGTTTATTTGTCTTATATACTGAACATGCCAAGTCCAATTTGAAGTTGAAGCTAGGTTTATGGTAGGAGGGATTGGAAACTTTACGAAGTATTTCATGGTTTTGTGTTAACATCCTTTCTCTATAATATTCCTCTCTCAAAAATACATAATTTGATTTAGCAAAGACTAGTGAAAAGATGGTAGTCTCACAAGTAAAGGATATTTTGTGAGTAAGAACTCAAAATACTGACTAACTATATATGCTTTGGCTGTCACCAATCAGAATGGTCAGACTTGATTACATATGGCTGTAACCAATCAGAATGAAAGTCAGACTTTATTCCATATTGCTATAGCCAATCAGAATGAAAGTGAGACTTGATTCCATATAGCAGTAACCAATCAGAGTGAAAGTGAGACTTGATTACATATAGTTGTAACCAATCAGAATGAAAGTCAGACTTGACGTCATATGGCTGTAACCAATCAGAATGATTCCATATTGTTAGTGTTCACTACAAGGTGGGGCAATGCAATTAATAAGCAATCATTTTGAAATCTTCAAAACTTACCAATTTTTATGATTATTATCAGAAATCAATAGACTTTTGTCCCATTAATAATTCAAGGCAGCAGTTTATAATTTTTCCACTGATAATAAAAAGCATATAGAATAAAAACATGTCTTAACAGGACAGTAGATACATGTACCTCTATATTTTGGATATATGTACTAAAGAACAGCATCTGCAAACTCCTTTGCTTTTAGTATACCTACAGATAGATAGATACATAGATTGACAGACAAACAGATAGGCAGTATGGGTAGACAGACAGACCAACAGACAAACAGATAGATAGATAGACAGATAGACAGACAGACAAAATAATCATACCAATAATATGTATGCTAACTTGCAATGCAAGCTACCATTAAACAGAAGACATTTTTAATTGGGTTAATTGAATCTGTCATATGCATCGATGTAGGATAGAAAAATAAAATCTCAGGAGTCCAATTCTGTGTCAGACACCCAGCAAAGCCTCAATCTGATGCAGAATTCTGACATTTAGGTTACAGTTTCCTATCCAATATGAATACATAATGAAGAATTATTTTTCTTGCACTTCTGAATGAACAAAATTTGAGGGTTGATGTCAAAATGGTGTATTGAATTGTACTGAATGCTAATGTAACTTTCGGACAGAAAAAAACAACAGACCATTGAAATTTCCTTATCTTATGAAAGAGCATAAAATATTAGGTATACAATGAGAAATTCATTGTAAACTGTAAATGGCATTAAAGAATCTTTTGTACTAAACAAAACACTGGTTGGATGGCTAATGGCAATACACTGGGTCCAAATCATGCCCTTAAATAACTTAAAATAACTTGTGCAATTATATGAAAGTGTATGGGTTTATCCACACAATTAATGGAGGCAAGCAAAATATAGCAATATAGTCATCTATTCAACTCTGATCTGGAATTGATTTATGCTTCATAAATATTAATGAGATTATGAATTTAAATAAGTTACAAGATAGAATTTTTCAACTCAAAACTGGCTACAGAAGCTGTACATGTAATGTTCCATTTGCTGTACATTTAATTTCAACCTCTGTAAATGTTGGTATATAAATATCTTTAAATTAATGTTTACCTTGGTTTTTAAAGAATTCTCAGGTATGATGGAAATGATGGTTTTTTTTGTACAATTGCATATGTTGTACATGAAAAAAGGTACAATGGCATGAAACCATATTGTAATCAGCCAAGAAGTACAAGATGCAGAAATAAAATGTATTAATATGAACCTGTTTCATCTTTCAACACAAGATATAAAAAGCAAAATAAGATATATTTATCTTTAACAATGGGGGGGTTAACAAGATATTCACATGCTGATGCCCTGATTATGCCACTGTTAGCATCCAACACCTCAAAAGCAAGACTGCCTTATAATGAACTATGTCATAAAGTACTCCCTCATTATAGCACCATCCAAGAGAGCTATAGAGTATATCACCTTTTAGCAAGACTGACTTATAATGAAGCACATGATATGGTACTCCCTCAATATTACACCATGTATTGGAGCTATAAAGTATGCCACCTCATATTGAGACTGCCATTAAATCAAGTACATTATACAGTACTATCTCAATACAACAAAATGTGCATGGGGCTACTGAGCATAATGCCTTATAATGAATTACATAGAAGTACACCTCATTATAACAGTATCCATGAGAGTCATGGACCATACTGTCTTATAGTGAGACAACCTTATAATGAAGTACATGAAAAGCATACCCCATAACAACACTGTTTATTGGACCATGGAATATTCTGCCTTATAGTGTGACAATCTTATAACGAAGTGGATAATACACTCCATTATAATACTGTACATGGGAGCCATATACCATTTTATAGCAAGTGTTTGTAATTTGCAAGATTTAAAGCCCATTTTTCAGCATATTAGGCTATACATGATGGCCAGTATATCTAGTGGAAGAAGAACCTGGAAGAGCCCCAGGAAAAACCACCAACCCCTAGAAAGATACTGGCAAGCTTTCACAAATACCAATGTTGGTCAAGCCGAGACTCAAGCTCAAAGGGACAGATGTGATATGTGAGAGTGATCTGTAAAGGTGAACACCTTAGACCACTCAGTCACCCATGGCCTTAGACCACTCAGCCACCCATGGCCTTAGACCACTCAACCACCCATGGCCTTAGACCACTCAGTCACCCATGGCCTTAGACCACTCGGCCACCCATGACCTTAGACCACTCAGCCACCCATGGCCTTAGACCACTCAGCCACCCGTGGCCTTAGACCATTCAGCCACCCATGACCTTAGACCACTCAGCCACCCATGGCCCCACATTATAATGAAGTACATTATATAGTAGGGGACAAATACTGCCTTAAATTATTTATCGGCAGAGTTAGAAGACATAATGACCAGAGTGAATGAGATCTTTGTCTTTTTCTCTTATTAAGTTATTTGCTCTTTCCATATTAGTTAATTCTAAAGCTATGATTAAGGTCTTTACTTTTTGTTGCTTTATTGATGTTATATTTATTAATACCTGTACACAAAGTCGAATGTGCTATGGATCTAATCTGTTTACCTTAGTGTATCTGTTGCATCCTTTTGTTTGTGGAGCTGATCCATTTATTTATATGCTATGGGTGACTTAGGTTTTGACATTTTGCAGCAAATAAATTAACTGAGTAGTGGATAAGTGTTCTCACAGATAACTTGATAACCGGCCAACAGGAAAAATTACTTTTTTAACTTACAGTTAACTTTTCAGTTAATATGCCTTAATACCACAAGACTATACATAAACTTCAAATAAAAATTATGATATTTATGATCAGTGTAGTTTTAGTACTAGATAAATTGTTTTATATGAATACATGCAATATTTTAACAAGAACTATGAACAAAGAACAAACTATATGTGCAGTTATTATGGGTGATTTTCCTTCTTGAATCTTGACGGGGCAACCACTTTTAGTTGGCAGATATGGTGGTCTCTCAAGACAGATCTTTCTGGACATAAATAAATGAGTCCATAACCATACAATCCTAATAACAGCAAATGTGTTATAATCAGAGGCCTTATAGTGAGGAAGTGCTATATTAAGAAAAAAATAAATAAAAATTACATGGATCAGAAACAAAGAAAGCAAAGGCGTGTACTAAATTGAATGCAAAACACATTAGGCTTGCTATTACCAGACAATAGGATACTGGTAGCTATTACAGGATATTACAATAACAATTACAGGATATTAAGATGGCCTTTACTGGACATTAGCATAGCATTACATGACATTAGGATAGTTATTTCAGACATTATGATGGCTATTACAGGACTTTAGGATAGCCATGACAAGACATAAGGACAGCTATTGCAGGACATTAGGACAGCTGTTAAAAGACATTAGCATAGCTATTACAGGACATCAGGATATCTATTACAAGACATTAGTATAGCTATTACAAGACATTAGGATAGCTATTACAGGACATTAGGATAGCTATTACAAGACATTAGTATAGCTATTACAAGACATTAGGATATCTATTACAAGACATTAGTATAGCTATTACAAGACATTAGGACAGCTATTACAGGACATTAGGATAACTATTACAAGACATTAAGACAGTTATTGCAGGACATTAGGATAGCTATTACAAGACATTAGGACAGTTATTGCAGGACATTAGGATAGCTATTACAAGACATTTGGACAGTTATTGCAGGACATTAGGATAGCTATTACAGGATATTTTGATACCCATTACAGGACATTAGCATAGCTATTACAGGACATTAGAATACCTATTACAGGACATTAGGATAGTTATTACAGGACATTAGGATAGCTATTACAAGACATTTGGATAGCTACTGCAGGACATAAGGATAGCTATTACAGGACACTAGGATAGTTATTACAGGACATTAGGAATAGGTATTACAGGGCATTAGGATAGCTATTACAGGACATTAGGATAGCTATTACAGGAGATAAGGATAGCTATTACAAGACATTAGGATAGCTACTGCAGGACATTAGGATAGTTATTACAGAACATTAGGATAGGTATTACAGGACATTAGGATAGTTATTACAGGACATTAGGATAGTTATTACAGAACATTAGGATATCTATTACAGGACATTAGGATAGTTATTACAGAACATTAGGATAGGTATTACAGGACATTAGGATAGCTATTACAGGACAATAGGATAGCTATTATAGGACATTAGGATAGCTATTACAGGACATTAGGATAGCTATTACAGGACAATAGGATATCTATTACAGGACATTAGGATAGCTATTACAGGACAATAGGATAGCTACTGCAGGACATTAGGATAGCTATTACAGGACATTTGGATAGCTATTACAGGACAATAGGATAGCTACTGCAGGACATTAGGATATCTATTACAGGACATTAGGACAGTTATTACAGGACATTAGGATATCTATTACAGGACATTAGGACAGTTATTACAGGACATTAGGATATCTATTACAGGACATTTGGATAGCTATTACAGGACATTAGGATAGCTATTACAGGACATTAGGATATCTATTACAGGACATTAGGACAGTTATTACAGGACATTAGGATATCTATTACAAGACATTTGGATAGCTATTACAGGACATTAGGATAGCTATTACAGGATATTAGGACATTAGGATAGTTATTACAGGACATAAGGATAGCTATTACAGGACAATAGGATAGTTACCGCAGGACATCAGGATATCTATTACAGGAAATTAGGATAGCTATTACAGGACATTAGGACAGCTATTACAAGACATTAGGATAGCTATTACAGGACAATAGGATAGCTATTACAGGACATTTGGATATCAATTACAGGACATTATAATAGCTATTACAGGAAAATAGGATAGCTATTACAGGACATTAGGATAGTTATTACAGAGCACTAGGATAGCTACTGCAGGACATTAGGATAGCTATTACAGGACATTAGGATAGTTATTACAGGACGTAAAGATAGCTATTACAGGACAATAGGATAGCTACTGCAGGACATTAGGATAGCTATTACAGGGCATTTGGATAGCTATTACAGGACATTAGGATATCTATTACAGGACATTAGGATAGCTATTGCAGGACATTAGGATAGCTATTACAGGACATTAGGATAGCTATTACAGGACATTAGGATAGCTACTGCAGGACATTAGGATAGCTATTACAGGACATTAGGATAGTTATTACAGGACATAAGGATAACTATTACAGGACAATAGGATAGCTACTGCAGGACATTAGGATAGCTATTACAGGACATTTGGATAGCTATTACAGGACAATAGGATAGCTACTGCAGGACATTAGGATATCTATTACAGGACATTAGGACAGTTATTACAGGACATTAGGATATCTATTACAGGACATTAGGACAGTTATTACAGGACATTAGGATATCTATTACAGGACATAAGGATAGCTATTACAGGACATTAGGATATCTATTACAGGACAACAGAATTGCTACCGCAGGACATTAGGATAGCTATTACAGGACATTTGGATAGCTATTACAGGACATTAGGATAGCTATTACAGGACATTAGGATAGCTATTACAAGACATTAGGATAGTTATTACAGGACATAAGGATAGCTATTACAGGACAATAGGATAGTTACCGCAGGACATCAGGATAGCTATTACAGGACATTAGGATAGCTATTACAGGACATTACGATAGCTATTACAGGACATTAGGATATCTATTACAGGAAATTAGGATAGCTATTACAGGACATTAGGACAGCTATTACAAGACATTAGGATATCTATTACAGTACAATAGGATATATATCACAGGATATTAGGATAGCTATTACAAGACATCAGGATATCTATTACAAGACATTAGGATAGCTATTAGAGGATATTAGGATAGCTATCACAAGAGATTAGGACAGCTATTACAAGACATTAGAATATCCATTACAGGACATTGTTATGGGACATTAGGATATCTATTACAGGACAATAGGATATCTATCACATGATAGTAGGATAGCTATTACAGAACATTAGCATAGCTATTACAGGACATTTGGATTGCTACTGCAGGACATTAGGACAGCTATTACAGGACATTAGGATATCAATTACAAGACATTAGGATATCTATTACAGGACATTATGGTAGCTGTTACAAGTCATTAGGATAGCTATTATAGGACATTAGGATAGCTATTACAGAACATTAGGATAGCTATTATCGGACATTAGGATAGCTATTATAGGACATTAGGATAGCTATTATAGGACATTAGGATAGTTATCACAGGACAATAGGATAGCTATTACAGGACATTAGGATAGCTATTACAGGACATTAGGATAGCTATTATAGGACATTAGGATAGCTATTATAGGACATTAGGATAGCTATTACAGGACATTAGGATAGCTATTACAGGACATATTAGGATACCTATTACAAGACAAATCTGCATAGCTATTATAAGGCAAATTAGGATAACGCTAACTACAATACAAATTATGTTAGCTATTACAAAATAAATTACTATTAGGATAGCTATTACAAGAGAAATTAGAATACCTGACAAGAAATATTGGGATTGGTATTACATGGACTACAATTACGTGTACAATCTTTTCTGCGGGTTATTTAATTAGTTTTGCAGGTGTGCAGATAAATTAAGGTACAAAATAAATTTGTAATCCATTATTCTAAGTAGAAAAATTGTAATAGAACAATGTTCTCTTTACAAAAATATCATGAAAATGATCCACTGACACCACATGTGCTTGACCACCTGCATGTAAGTGCTCACAGGTAATTAGTGAAGACAGAACAATTAGCAGCTTTGAAGCAATTTACACCTTGTTCATGCTTCAAGCCAGAAGAAAGGTAACTTTCTGATATTGGCATTAACATTTCTTGAAAGATGGCAGTAATAACAATAGAAAGATCTATGTTTGAAATACTGCATGCACAACCAAATGGCACATACAGTCTTATGTATTAGCTTTAGATATCCTTTTACTCTCAGTTTTCATATACCATCAATCACGCAAAAAATATAATCTTTTGCCCTCAATTTATCGATGTATGTACACAGAACTATTTTCTGTTCTAAAGTTTAGGAGTACCTGTGAATTTGTTAGCAACTGTTTCAGTACCACAGAAATGTTCATTAGTTGTTTCACCGACAATTATTTGATTATTTTGAAAAATTAATAAATGACAAAAGTCCACACAACAATACACACATTGCACTGATACTGTACATCCTGTACAACTGGCTGCCATAAAAACTACTAGTTTTGAAATGAATTCTCAATTAATAAAAAGCTCACTTTTATTTATAGTATTATATCAAAAGGATAACTGGAACAGTGGAAGCCAGATGAATGAAATCAGACTGTATATATGTATTTTCACCTGCCATAAAAGTAAAAACTGTTTATAAAAACAATAATCATATATCCACAGGTTGATACCAGGATTTTGTCTAAGCAGGTTTGAGTTTAAAAATGGGTCATTCATTTGGACTAAAAGTACAATTTAAAAAAATATTTTAACATTGAAAAAAAGTACAAGATTTTTTACAAGAAAAAATGGACACACACACACACACACACACACACACACACACACACAAAATCCTTCCCTGATATAAAGACTATCCTGAAATTTACACACATTACAACCAATCAACACGAGTGTATTATGAACAGCACATAATACACCCACACTGTGTTTATTAGTCCTCTATTTAGATTACCAACGTTTCTGTGCAGAAACTATTTTTATTTTTTCAATCACACCGGCTGAGACATTTAGACTTTTGATCCCAAATTCAACAGGTTTCTTCCTTGCCCTAAGTGCAAACTATCCACACAAAATTTGGTAACAGTAAGTTGTGCAGAACTCATGTTTTTTTGTGCAGTTATCTTCTTTCAAATGACCTGTACTTTTAACCTTTTTACCTTAAAATTAATAGATTTCTAACCTAGACCAAGTACAAGAGATACACAAACTTTGGTAACTGTATATCGTAGTTATTGGGCAGAACTCATTGTTCTTCTTACACAGTAACCCTGATCATTGACTTTTTTAGTCCAAAATTGATTGAGTCATTGTGCAAAAATCAACTTGATAGCAGACAGATGGACAGATGGAAAGACAGAGGGATGGACAACTATAACATGCTATGCTCCAAGTCATGGCAGACACATAAAAAGAAGGCACAAGATAAGGGACTGCTAGTGTTACCAGTAAAATGTTTTAAGTATTTGGGAGTGAAAGTGCCATGAGTAACAATGCATGAGTACCAGTACTGGTGTTAGGTGAGGCTAGTACCATTAGTGCTGTGGGTAACAAGGTGCAAGTATTAGGGAATGCAAGCACCTGAGTAACAAGGTACAAGTATTAGGGAATGTAAGCACCTCAAGTAACAAGGTACATGTATTAGGGAATGCAAGTGCCATCAATAACAGGGTACAAGTATTAGGGAATGCAATGCAAGTGCCATCAGTAACAGGGTACAAGTATTAGAGTATGCAAGTGCCTTGAGTAACAAGGTACAAGTATTACCAAATGCAAGTGCCATCAGTAACAGGGTACAAGTATTAGGAAATGCAAGTGCCTTGAGTAACAAGCTACAAGTATCAGGGAATGCAAGCACCTTGAGTAACAAGATACAAGTATATGGGAATGCAAGTGCCATCAGTAACAGGGTACAAGTATTAGGGAATGCAAGAACCTTGAGTAACAAGGTACAAATATTAGGGAATGCAAGTGCCATCAGTAACAGGGTACAAGTATTAGGGAATGTAAGTGCCAGGAGTAACAAGGTACACATAGTAGGGAATGCCAGGAAAAATCAAGGTACAATTATTAGGAAATGCCAGGAGTAACAAGGTACAAGTATTAGGGAATGCAAGTGCCTTGAGTAACAAGCTACAAGTATCAGGGAATGCAAGCACCTTGAGTAACAAGATACAAGTATATGGGAATGCAAGTGCCATCAGTAACAGGGTACAAGTATTAGGTAATGCAAGAACCTTGAATAACAAGGTACAAATATTAGGGAATGCAAGTGCCATCAGTAACAGGGTACTAGTATTAGTGAATCTAAGTGCCAGGAGTAACAAGGTACACATAGTAGGGAATGCCAGGAATAACAAGGTACAATTATTAGGGAATGCCAGGAGTAACAAAGTACAAGTATTAGGGAAAGCCAAGAGTAACAAGGTACAAGAATTAGGGAATACCAGGAGTAGCAAGGTACAAGTATAAGGGAATGTGGGTGCTATGATTAATAAGGTTCAAGTATTAGGGAATGCAAGTACCATAGTATATAAGTAACATGATGGAATTATGAGGACACAAGCAATGTGCTAAAATTAAAACTCTTTTAAGAATCAAGAAATTGTAGTGCTGTGAACAGTGCCACCAGTAACATGGTTTACTTATCAGGTAATGCTAATTCTATGAAAAAGATTAAGTATCAGGTTGTGATAGCATCTATAACCACATGGTGTAATGTAAATACCACTAGACACGTGATGTGGTTGAAGTAACAGGAAGTGCTAGTGTTTATAGCCACATGGTGTGACAGGAATGTAAACACCACTAGATTAGTGATGTGGTTGAAGTTTGAAGAAGTGCTAGTGTTTATAGCCACATGGTGTAAGTCACAGGAACTCAAATATAGCTAGACTAGTGATGAGGTTGAAATAAAAGGAAATGATAGTGTTTATAGCCACATGGCATAAGTAACAGGAATGCAAATACTACCCGACTAGTGATGAGGTTGAAGTATTAGGAAAATAATGTCAAAACTTCATGTTCACAACAATTCACTTAATTTTCCCAAAATGCGATCTGGTAAACAGCATTGTACCATGACAATTTGTGATGTGGAAAGACTGCTTGTAGCACTATACAGAGTTCTGGATTGGTATGGTATCCTATGGCAAAGTAACACAAGTAGGTTAATTAGTGCCTAGGCAACTTGAGTAAGAGCCTTGCCCAGTGACACACAACAGTAACCAACCAAGGCTGAACTGATGACAGGATTTAAAGATACACACCTTTCAGTTTCAAATTCAGCATACTAACCACTAAACCACAACAACTCTAATCAATGCTCAAATTATATGACATTTATTAAATGGCTCTAATCGATGCTCATGTTATGTGACATTTATTCCACAGCTCTAATCAATGCTACTATGACATTTATTCCATGGTTCTAATCAATGCTCGTACTATACAATGCTTATTCCATGGCTCTAATCAATGCTCATGTGACATTTATTCCGTGGCTCTAATCAATGATCATATTATATGACATTTATTCCATGGCTCTAATCAATGCTCCTATGACATTTATTCCATGGCTCTAATCAATGCTCAAATTATATGACATTTATTCCATGGCTCTAATCAATGCTGATATTATATGACATTTATTTCACAGCTCTATTCAATGCTCATATTGTATGACATTTATTCTATGGCTCTAATCAATGCTCCAATGACATTTATTCCATGGCTCTAATCAATGCTCATATGACATTTATTCCATGGCTCTAATCAATGCTCATATTATATAACATTTATTCCATGGCTCTAATCAAAACTCATATTATATGACATTTATTCCATAGGTCTAATCAATGCTTTCATTATATGAAATTTATTCCACTGTTCTAATCAATGCTCATATTACATTTATTCCATGCGTCATGTCCACCTTAGTGAGCAAATCAAGAAAATTATAATTATCTTTGTGACTTAATTTTGGTATAGAGTTTTCTCTTATTAAATTCTGCAAATTTGATGTACCTAAGAAAATGGTAATTATTGTAATGAGATGTACAATGAAACTTAGCTGCTATGGAATGTTTTTTTTAAAAAAATGAAAATGGACCAAGATATAATCCTGCAGGACCAAGCTATAACTCTGCAGGACCAAGCTATAATCCTGCAGGACCAAGCTATAACCCTGCAGGACAAATTTATAATGCTGCAGGACCAAGTTATAACCATACAGGAACAAGCTATAACCCTGCAGGACCAAGCTATAACCCTGCAGGACCAAGTTATAACCCTGCAGGACCAAGCTATAACCCTGCAGGAACAAGCTATAACCCTGCAAAAACAAACAAGCCATGCAATATTGACTTGGTGAATACCTTCTTGATAAAAATTCTCCTCTACTTCTCAGTTAATTCTCTTTCATATCTTCAATTTAAATAGTTTCCATGCTATAGCTTACAATGATACCCAAATAATTCATTGTTCTTACTTTCTCCACAGGACATTCAGGTGCAAGCCAAAAAAAATCTACACGTTTTCCACTCAGCAGGCCATAAATTACATCCTAAAAAATCCCTAAAGCTGCAAAAACAGCCAATTAAATCCCACAATAATGTGCAAGTCCCCTGATATTAGTTTTTGCTGTGGCAAGGAGGATCATTATCTCCACTGTTTTCTGTGCTCCTGACAGTCATAAATTAGAAATGTCCTCATCTGTGTTATATAAATGCCTGCACTATTCCATTAGCCACTGAAAATTTATTGGAGGCAGCAAAAAAAATCTACATAAACTGTCCTATTAAGGCATAGGCAGATTATCAACCCAAATATAAGATCAAGGCATCCCTTCATTCTTACACCCTTGAATTTTCCAGGACAAAAGAGAACAACTTTCACACTTCTAGTTGTCTTCACTCACTCACCTACCACTTGTCTGGACAAGATTACAAGTGGATTTTTCAAACCTTCCAATATTAATGAACAGTTTTAAAGCCATCAATTCTTCCATGTCATGACAGAGCCAATATTGTGTTAAAAGTTGTATTAAACCAGCAACAGACAAAAAAAAAACATTCTTTCAATAATATGCAAAAATGAACTTCTTTTACAACACAGAGTAATGTTTCTTTGATCACCAACTATCTGCATGTCTTTTAGTTATACATTTTACTAAATATTCTGCCATTAAAAACACACATCCAAAGGAGATGACATTTATGCAGAAAAACTGGAAAAATAAAACTAGATGAAGACCTTGATCTCAGATAGCTATATTGTTAATGTAGCAAAAATGCTTTGTCTTGCAAAATCTGTTGTGCAGAAATGAAATTTACAGAACATGACAGATGGATATGGGCAACGCTGTGTGTCTCCTCCATAGATATGGCAATGCACAAAACAAAACTAAGAAATGTGAAAATCTTCTTTACAGCTAGCCCTGTCTTAGAGTAGTCACATGACTTCATCTCCTTACAGACAAATGAACACCTCTTCATTCTTTTGTACCAAAATGCCAATTCGGAATACTCTGATGGAGTTATACAGCATAAATGGCAGGGAATCACTGGATAATGTCATATGACTAAGTTGTTTTGTTTTAGGTTTAACACCATTTTTCAGCACACGACCGGCAATACATGGCAGCCAGTATATCTGGTGGAGGAAAACCCCAGAATAATCTAGGTAGTACCACCGATCCATGGGGAAGTTACTGGCAGGCTTTCTCACTTATCCACACTGGTCTAAACTGTGACTGAGGTGAGATATGGGTGGTCTGTAAAGGTGAGCTTCTTAGACCAATCGGCCACCCAGGTCCCTGCATAGAAGTCCAGTCAATTAATAAAGCATGCAAGATTAAATAGCACCATACTACTAATATCATAGTAAATTGTAGGTGTGATTATTGCCAGTGGAAATCATATTGCAATATATATTGTGATGTAAATAACTGTATTATAATACATATTGATATGCATTGCTCCAGAGCCTCAGGTGGCCAAGTGGTCTATAGCACTGGCATTTAAAGCCAAAGTAAGTCTAAAAAATACCAATCTCTCCTCTATTATTGGGCAAAGAATCTGACTTGGGCTTATTTGGTAGTGACCGATCATTAGCCATTAGTAAACCATGTGGTTGACTGGTACAGCATCATTTCTTATTATACTGTTATGTTTTAAAAGACAATGCCATAACCAATCTAATTCACAGTTTGGGTTAAATACAGATAGAGAAAAATTTCTACCAATATCAACTGCAACAGTGCAGAATAGAGATGCATAAAGATAAATCTATATGATACTATAACTCAATGGAATTATCTGAAAAATTTAAAGTAACAGAAAACTTTATAACAAGATAGGACTTGAAAAGTTAGTAAATGTTCCAACATAAAAGAAATTACCCAAGATGATGAGTGACCTGAAAATAAAGCTCTGATGATGTCTAACCACACACAACATCATTTTATAAATAATGTACTCATGTTTGCAATAACAGCTTCTGTGATATTTCAAAGATGATTTTCCAATCACTGACTTAAAGACCCAAGCATATCCCATTTGCTGTAATACCATTTCCAGTGTGTTAAGCAACTGACCATTTCATTTTCAGAAAATCTAGGAATTTTAACCCTGATTTGTTGAAACAATAATTATATCTATATTAGCAAAAAAATAATTACCTTGAGGTAAACAAAAATATCATGGTCCAAAAGATAATGGCAGGTCTACATAACACACGCCTCTCCCCCACTACACCCATCCCCAAAATTAAATGTTCAGTCACCGAGTAAACTCATAATATTACAAAGACCAAGTCTTGGGTTGTCATTGTAAGTATAATAACAAGGTACTTATAATGTATTTAATGCTGTATGTCATGTTCAAGGTAAATTAAAATAAAACATTATTACCTCCTGTAACACTAAATTAAAAATGACACTTGAAATTACCACTCTTTGTCAATGGCATACAAGTAAATTGATAAGGAACTTCTAGGTCAAATGCACAGAATTAAAATGTATGACCTGATTTCAAAATTAAATTTCTAATTAGTAAACTTCATGCTTGCTTCACTTGTTATCAGACAATTAATGTACAAGGTGATCTTGCTTCACTTGTTATCAGACAATTAATGTACAAGGTGATACACTCAAGAAAATTGTCACATTGAAGAAAAAGAAGAACTGAATATCTAATTAAAGCAAGACATACAAATGAAGAACAATCAGCAAGTCATTTAGGAGATTTGCAAACAGATTGTATTCTTATCGACATGGAACCAAGTTCCAAATCATCCTGGTTCCAAATGACAAACTCGGACTTGTAATCCATATTAAACATAAGCATATAATTCACAGAGTTCTTATAGGCTTCCACTAAAGTAAAATTCAAAGGCCTTTCCAGGACTCTCCTGGGTCTCAAAAATAAATTTCCATGAACTCAAACAAGAGTCCCTTGAAGGGACTGATGCTTTACTGACCAAACTTATTTTTCAAGAATTCGAGATGAGATCATTGCTTCTTTTCAGCAAAAACTTTTTCAAATTCGCTGCTGTGATGGACATATTAGATATCAGATTGGCACCAGTTTCATTTAGAATCAAGAAGACATCTTTAGCAGCTTTTTTGGTGAGCAACTAGACAACATAAGAACTCTTCTGATTAAAGCTTCATGTCAAAATGACTTTTCGTTTAAGTGGACTAATGATAAGATTTTTAAGATGCCTACCATGGTGGTCATATTTGCTGTCCAATCAACACCATTCTAGTTTATGATCAGCAAGACATAATATTAAATCTTCTGGAAAAATCCCAATATTCATATGAACTTCCATTTTCGAAGAGTAATATTTACAAGATTTCAACAATATTGATATGAACAGCCATCTAAGAGAAGTGGAAATATGATTTTCCAGATGACCATTGTGGTGGCCATAAAAGTCAGATTGGCACCATTTTCCTTTATGACTAACAAAGCACTGTAAGATGTCTTTCAGTGAAAGCACCATGCTGATATGACCATCCATTCATTAGGAGTAAATATAACAAGATTCTCAACATAGCCACTGTAGCAGCCATATTGGATGTGTGAGGGGCACCATTTTCATTTAAGACCAACAAAGCACTGTAAGATGTCTTTCAATGAAAACACCATGCTGATATGACCGTCCATTCAGTAGGAGTAAATATAACAAGACTCTCAAGATGACCACTAGCAGCCATACTGGATGTGTGAGGAGCACCATTTTCATTTAGGACCAACAGAGCACTATACGACATGTCTTATGAAAAAAAACCATGTCAGTGTGACTTTTTTTCAGAGGAGTAGCAATAACAAGACATTCAAGATGGCTGCTGTGGTGGCCATATTAGACCCTATGGCACCATTTTTTTTTAGGACAAACTAGGAGTAGCAATTACAAGACATTCAAGATGGCTGTTGTGGTGTTCATATTAGACCCTATGGCACCATTTTCATCTAAGACAAACTAGGTGAAGCAACTACAAGACATTCAATATGGCTGCTGTGGTGGCCATATTAGACCCTATGGCACCATTTTCATCTAGGACAAACTAGGAGTAGCAATTACAAGA
This sequence comes from Megalonaias nervosa, assembly GCA_016617855.1. Taxonomy (NCBI): domain Eukaryota; kingdom Metazoa; phylum Mollusca; class Bivalvia; order Unionida; family Unionidae; genus Megalonaias; species Megalonaias nervosa. The sequence continues at coordinate 145,260 of JAECUM010000375.1, read as the reverse complement.
CATTCAAGATGGCTGCTGTGATGGCCATATTAGACACTATGACACCATTTTCATCTAGGACAAACTAAACCTCATAGATATCTTGTACTGAAAACACAAAGTTGAAATGACCATCCATTCAGGAACAGCAGTAATAATATTTTCAAGATGGTCACTGCAGTGATAATATTAGATATTATATCAGCACCATTTTATTCAGACCAAACTAGGCTCATAAAAAAGTCTTCTAGTGAAAACCCCATGTCAATATGACTTTCCATTGCAGTGAAGTAACAACAACAGGACTTTAAAGGATGGCTGCCATTGTGACCATACTGAAAATCAGATCAGCATCATTTGGAACCCACTAGACAAAATGAGAAATCTTTTAGTGAAAACCCCATATTGATATGACCATCCATTCAGTGTAAAGTTTCATGGCAATCCTCAATACAGTCTAGGAGGAGTAGCAATAAAAAATGTTTGCCAATGGACTGATGAATAACCATCTGACAGGTTCATCTGGTCTACCATTAGTAGAGTTATAAGTAATATAACGAATGACAAGTGATACAAACCCCAAAAAAAGATGAAACACATAGATGACAACAAAAAAAACACACGATCATTAATGAACCAATTATGTCAAAATTCCAGAGACTGTATTTTAAAAAAATGGTCCAAAGTAATTTTTTGAGTAAACAAATATGACTTTCAAGGACTTTAAAACTAAAATGTAAATTTTCAAAGATTTCATGACCTTGAATTTAAAAAGCCAAATCCAGTATTTTCCAGGTTTTCATGGAAGCATGCAATTCTTGTATCCAACTATTACATTATGAAAATTCACAAGACAAAGAAAAACCGTCTATAATGAATTACTGCAAGTCATTGTGAATTCAGTAGTTCATAAGCCAAGCTTTTAGTGTCAGCATGTACAGTGTCAGACTTATATAATCTCAGGAATATATTTACATATTCAGGAATCTTACTAATCTTAAAGGCACTATTGACAGAAATAATCGTATCACTTTGGATGAAATATTTCAAACCATTTCCAGCAATATTTCTTTCACAATTCTCTTAGCTGTAACATGTTCTTATGTATAATTATTACACAAATTTGTCTGAAACAAACTGAGGTGATTACATATTCAATAAAGATTTTATTACATGAATGAAGAATTATTATTACACTTTCTTCCAAATGAAAAGAAAAAGACCATATATGAAAATAAATTGTTTTGATGTATAAACTGCTTACATGATGATGCTTGCAACATTGAAATTAGTGGGGATTTGTTGGGTTTAAATATAAATTATATCTGATGATCTCCCATTTAAAAGAGCTCTCTTGATTTGGAAGAACAAAGAAAGGCCTGATCCCTTTGTGCTGCAAATATTAATGTCAGGGTCTTGCTCATTTTGACTTGGATTTAATCAATTGGAATGAAACTCATGGGAATTGGACAGCTTGTTATTTAATGAATGCCACACAGCATAAAACACTGGCTTTTTTAAATGGACATCATGTGTATGACACAGGTCACACATGGTCAAAATGCAAGTAGTGTCCATTTATTTTCTGATGTGGGCTCTTTGTTTCTTGTTTTTATGAGTAATGCATGATGCTCATTTTTAGGGAAAAAATGTTAGTGAAAATGTATTTGTGACTTTCTCTGAAACTACAAGAGAATTCAACAGCAGCTTATACAGTATTCACTCAGTATATCACCCTTCATTATAATGCTTCCTGTTACACGACAGATATGGTCTATGGGTCCCTTTTTATAATGTAGTGGTGAAATTATACATACAATGTACTTCATTATAAGGCAGTCTCACTGTAAGGTGGTATACTTAATGAATTCCATGGACAATGTCATAACCAGATGTCTTGTCAAAGGTGGTCTCACACATAATGTAGAATATCACATGGTTCCCCCAGACAGTGTTATAACAAGTATTGGTATAAAAGGTAGTCTCACAATAAAGTGGTATATTCCATAGTTCCCACAGACAGTGTTATAACAAGTAGTGGTGTGAAAGGTGGTCACACTATAAACTTTATAAAGTGATATATTCCATAGTTCCCATACAGTGTTATAACATGTAGTGGTGTAAAAAGTAATCTCACTATAAAGTGGTATATTCCATAGTTCCCATACACTGTGTTATAACAAGTAGTGGAGTAAAAAGTAATCTCACTATCAAGGGGTATATTCCATGGTTGCCACAGACAGTGTAATAATGGCTTATGCTGTGGAAGGTGTCTTCACTATAAAGTGGCATATTCCATACTTGCCAGAGATAGTGTAATAACGACTTGTGCTGTGGAAGGTGTCTTCACAATTAAAGTGGTATATTCCATGGTCGTCAGAGATAGTGTTATAATGAGTAGTGGTGTAAAATGTGTTCTCACGATGAAGTGGTATATTCTATGGCTCCCATGCAGAGCATTATAAGGACAGAATACCATAGGATTTGACTGATTTAATATGGTGATACCAGGATTTATTTCAGAAATGAGAAGTTGGAGAATTCTCTGTCCATGTGAAAGAAGATTGAGAAATTTTCTAAACATATCAGAGATTTTTAATGAAAACATAAAGGTACAGATTGAAAATATTATTCATGATTTTAGTGCATTCATGTGTTTCTAATGCATTCACATGATTTTTCTGCAAGAATTTCAGAAATCAGCATTAATTTTGCAATACCATATTCCAAAATACACCCTGGATAACTTAGTCACATGTCCACAGTTGTATGCACCCTGCTGCACTGAATCTACGTTTTAGTGTAATAAGGTACAGCAATCAATATCTCATTCAATAACATTTTGATAACGTTTGGTAAATCTAACTAAATGTATAATTTTGCAGGTGACATGCCCAATCTCCACACCTATACATATTTGGAGATAATTAAGTCTGACATCAAACTGAGCATAAAACAGGTGATTTGGCTCCACTGTATTGACTTAGTATCTTAGCCAATAAAACCTAGAAGGTAATTACTGAAGGCAGACCCAATGTCATACAGTGGAAGTCTCATAAGTATTCATGTTAGGTAATGAAATATTTTGCGTTTCCAGAAAATGTTGATTCTGATGAAATTCAATCTATTTTGATCCCATGTATGTATACCACTTTCATATTCAACATACTCAGACTTAATGAATCTGTAATCCGCCTTTATAAATTGTCCATAAAAATTGAGTAATTCAAGGGGGGTGGGGGTGGAAAATGTCACTGAAAGAAATTTATGCTAAACAGGCCATTCCTGGCCAAAGATTTATAAAATATTTTACTAAAATGACTTGAAACTAGTTAGAAATCATTATTTCACTCAAGCAAGCACTTTCAATGTTTGCATATATATTTAATATGAAAACAGTACAGGATCTAAAAGTTTCCAGCAAATTTCATTGAAAAGATTGAAGATTAAGATATTTTATCTTGAAGTTTCAACTAAAATCCCAGTCTCATTATTTTATTCAATCAAATCTGGAACTTTGAAAAGCATGGAAAGGAATTCTAAGAAGGTACCTACACGAGTTTTCTGAATCAAAATGGCACACCATAGACCAGTCAATAAATTAAGTTTGTTATGTTTTGATGATTTTAAGGGCACTTTTAACACATAATATGTTATACTGTCCTCAAGAAATGGCTGCCAAGTGCCCTTGCAAAGGCCACAAGGCAGCCAACCCAGGTTGGCTGAGTGGAGACTGAATCCCAAATTACATAACTGGTGATAAACAAATACTAAAGAAAGTACTTGATGACATCAGTGTAATAAACAACAGTACTGACAAGGTTAAACCTGTATGGTTCTGCAGCAACAAACCACAAACCACAATAATACTCCAATGATAAACCCAAGGAATTAAACTTGCTATTTGACATATGGGTGGTCAGGGTTTTGGCATTCTTAGATAAAAATTGGCCTCAATTCTGCATTAAAAGCTGGTGATGGGCTTCTCCTTTAGGATGAGGTTATCACTGGAGAAATACACTAATCAATAATTACTCTATGCAGCTGCATTCATTATGTTTTCAAGGTTGTAACTTTAACTGTAAAGCAGTCACAAGTCCAGATTGGGTACAGGCAACTATTTCATTTCCCACAGATACTAATGTTAATGTTTGGCCAAAAAAAAAACAAAAAAAAAAACAAGCACCCCTTTCAAAAAGAAACTTTTCAAATTATTTATTTTTTGGGTTTTTTTGGTTTTTAACACACTACTGGCACTATCATGCTGAGGAAATGGGAGCCAAGGGCCTTGCCCTGGGATATACCAAGGCAGCCAACCTGGGCTGGCATGGACAGGTACTGAACCCACAACACTTGCATTACAAGTCATGATATGCTGTGCAGTTTGTTCTCAAGGAAAATTCCCTTTTAAGTACCCACCCTATAAAATCCAGCCTGGTGAGACTGCCCCACTTACATTCAACAGTACCTGTGTGACTTCAGCAATAAAATGAAAATATTATTTTGTTCCTGCCAACTAAGTACATACAATTTGCAAAACATACAGGCTTCCTCTGAAAATTAAGTTCATTTTTTCCAGTATTTTTTTTTCAGCCAGTCAGTGACCTTTCTTTCAACTAGGATAATTAATATAACTCAACACACAGACTGGTTCCATAGCTCATAAAATAATAAGTTGCATTTTACAACTGCCAAGACAAAATCTCAACTTTCCTGCAATACCACTACCACTACCACAAGCATGCCATATTCACCTCACAGTTCCATATAATTCCCACCCAGCCTAGCAGAGCTTCATCCTGGCATTGCTGGAAATCTTAACGCTTCACCTGGACTTTGAGCTTAACATTTTTTTCAACCAATCACAAATGATGTTACTGTTGAAAGGTTGTTTCTGATTGGCAGATAGTGCAAAACTCATGCTTAAGATGTTATGATTTCCAAGCAAGAATTGAACTTATAGGCAAACAGCATAGACCCTAATTTGCAGGCACATTAAGCAAACAGCATAGACTCTGATCTGCAGGTACATTATGAAAACAGCACATTATACAACTGCATAGACACTAATCTCCAGGTAGATTATACATCATAGACCCTCGTCTGTAGGTAAATTATGCAAACAACATAGACCCTCATCTGTAGGTACATTATGCAACAGAATGTCTGAATCCATGTAATTTAATATTTGTGTATTACTGCACACCAAAAAAGAGAAGGTTAATATTATGCTCAGTCAAAAAGTGCCTTACCAAAGGGCACACCACTCTAGCTGATCAAAGCTGATCCAATGGTGATACATATGTACAGGGTTATTGTGAGGCAGGTAATCCTGGTTATATAGTGCCAATTACAAGTACAGTGCTAAAAATAAACAGGAAAAACTGGGACAAACTCTAGAAAGAAGAACCTTCCAAACACATATAAATATGCAGTCTTAAAAAAAATGATAAGATCTAACAAAATGTTGTAAAAATATAAAGGTTAAAAATTCACAAAATCTTCAGCAAGATAAATAAATTAAACCCACACTTTTTGGAAATGAGTCCAATGCTTTAATCACTGAGCCACCACAGCTCCTGATGCCTTAACAACTAAGCCACTATTGCTCTGGCTGCCTTAACCACTGAGCCACAACAGCTGTGGATGTCTTAACCACTTAACCACTACAACTCTGGATGCATTAACCACTGAGCCACTTCAACACTGGATGCCCTAACCACTGAGTGACTACACTTCTGGATGCTTTAATCACGGAGCTACTACAGATCCAGATACCTTAACAACAGAGCCACTAAACTTATGCATGCCTTGACTGTGCTGCTACAGCTCTGGGTGCCTTAACCACTGAGCCACTACAGCTCTTGATGCCTTAACAAGTGAGCCACTACAGCTCAAGATAACTAAACAATTAAGCCACTACAGTTCTGGGTGTCTTAACAACAGAGCCACTACAGTTCTGGAGGCCTTAACCACTTAGCCACTGTGGCTTCTGATGCCTTAACCACTGAGCCTTTGTAGCTCCTGATGACTTAACCACTGAACCACTATTGCTCCTGATGCCTTAACCATTGAGCCAACTACAGTTCCTATAAAGCAATCATGTTATACACAAGCAAGTGGTACATTCTAGCTGGTCAAAAAAATGTCTCCCATGAGTGTATTGTATGTAACAAAAGGAATTTTTTTGTGGGATATACCCTGGAAACTTTTAAACAGTGATAATTTGGGGGTTCTGGGCTTGACAGTTCCAAGTTTGAGTCCTGCCCAATCATTCCTGTTGTGCCCATCATCCTCACCTGCTCCTATCATCCTAGTTATGCAGACTCTTAAAGGATAATTTCAATCTACATTAAGTTAGCATTTCATTTTCACTTTATTTGCATTTGAAATGCATTCAAAATTCATTCATTTTGTTTGCATTCTATTCATCTTTACATTTCAGGATCAACTCATTATTTACTATTTCATGTTTCTGAAATGCATTTTGCATTTATCATTTCTGTTCATTTTCTTTCTTTTGTTCACTGAACGGAAATGCATTTATCAAAGTTGGGTTTTTCAATTCAGTGAGTGCTCAAGGGAGAGAACTATTGCTTTGTATTTTACCCTATTAAAAGTGTGCTTTATTAGGCAAAAGGTTAAAATCCAAAAAGACATAGTTTATGATCAACAAAGACATAACTGCATCTGTAACAAAATTTAAGTAGACTGTCCACAGAATAAATGTTTGCTTATTTTATTTCATTAAAATAAAACTTGTACAGATATGACAGCATAATTACATGGCAGTTGCTTATGCCAACTATCCTGACAAATTAATGACTGTACAGGGCTTACAAGAGTAAAAAACTGAAAGCAATCAATTTTCAGATCCATTCATTAAATATATTTGCATTTCATTCCAACTCTTGATTATCATTCATTTTTCTGTATTCTGCATTTTCTCTCTATTTACTTCAAAATGCATTCATTTTCCTTTTGTTTTCCATTCACTCTGCATTTCTCTTTCATTTGAACAGCAAATTACCCATCTCAGGGTCTGTACATGGATATAACCTGCCATTCATAATGAGTTAACTTGCAACTGACTGGTATTACATGCAAGGAGAGCACTGAGTTACTCCATGCTCTGGAACAAATAAAGATCAACTTTAATTCCATGAGCTACTGCATTCATACCACTTGTGTGCCAGAACTGTATTCTAACCAGTGCAGTCATATGACTTGTCTGCCAGAACTGTATACTAACTAATGCAGTCATACCACCTGTGTGCCAGAACTGTATACTAGCCAATGCAGTCATACCACTTGCATGTCAGAACTGTATACTAGCCAATGCAGTCATACCACTTGCATGTCAGAACTGTATACTAGCCAATGCAGTCATACCACTTGCATGTCAGAACTGTATACTAACCAATGCAGTCATACCACTTGCATGTCAGAACTGTATACTAACCAATGCAGTCATACCACTTGTGTGCCAGAACTGTATGTTAACCAATGCAGTCATCCCACTTGTGTGCCAGAACTGTATATGAACCAATGCAGTCATATCACTTGTGTGCCAGAACTGTATACTAACCAATGCAGTCATACCACTTGTGTACCAGAACTGTATCTAACCATACCATTTGTGTGCCAAAACTGTATACTAACCAATATAGTCATACCACTTATGTGCCAGAACTGTATACTAACCAATGCACTCATACCACTTGTGTGCCAGAACTGTATACTAACCAATGCAGTCATACCACTTGTGTGCTAGAACTGTATACAAGCCAATACAGTCACACAACTTGTGTGCCAGAACTGTATGTTAGCCATGGCACTCATACAACTTGTGTGCCAGATTAATGCAGAACTTCATACTAAATAATGCAGTCATACTACTTGTATGCCAGAACTGTATACTAACCAATGCAGCCATACTACCCGGTACTTGTGTGCTAGAACTGTATACTAGCCAATGCAGTTACACCACCTGTGTGCCACAACTGTATACTAGCTAATGCAGTCATACAACTTGTGTGCCAGAACTGTATACTAGCCAATGCAGTCATACCACTTGCATGCCAGAACTGTATACTAACCAATGCAGTCATACCACTTGCGTGCCAGAAATGTATGCTAATCAATGCAGTCACACCACTTGTATGCCAGAACTGTATGCTAACCAATGCAGTCATACTACTTGTGTGCCAGAACTGTATACAAACCAATGCAGTCATACCACTTGTATACATGCCAGAACTGTATGTTAGCCATAGCAGTCATACCACTTGTCTGCCACATCAATGCAGTCACACCACCTGCCAGAACTGTATACTAACAAATGTAGTCACACCACCTGTGTGCCAGAACTGTATACTAACCAATGCAGTCATACCACCTGTGTGCCAGAACTGTATACTAACTAATGCAGTCATACCACATGTGTGCCAGAACTGTATGTTAGCCATAGCAGTCATACCCCTTATGTCATGCTACATGTCTGCAGCATGATGCCCCAGTGCTAGATATCACTATAAACTGCCACACTGCAGACATCATAGCGATGATTAAAAAATTGTTAAAGCAACGTTAAAAATCCAAATCACACACATACCACTTATGTGCCAGATCTATGGTACAAGTGTGCTTCAACCTTGCCACAATTGTTCAGATGTTTGCCATAAGTGTTTGCTGCAACCTTGCCACCAGAAGTATAACAGAGAATAAATTCACACTGAAAAAACAATATTGCCACAGGGAAATTCCCACAACTGTTTGCTGCCAGCTTTTGTAATTTGGGAAAGGGTAATTACTCAGGAATAATTTAACCTGTCTAACTTTAAGATACACAGACTATAATGATGCTGTCAATTTGTGGATTTTAATCACAAGATGAAATATAAAATTATACCTTTTCCTTGGCAATCATAACACCTGAATGCAAATCACCAATGAAGGACTTTCTTGGTTTACAATATAGTAATAATAAAGGGTCACTAATCACTGCTTTAAGGAAGTTTATGGTATAATAACAAGAAAGAGCCACTTATCACTGCTTTAAGGAAGTTTATGGTATAATAACAAGAAAGAGTCACTTATCACTGCTTTAAGGAAGTTTACAGTATAATTATAAGAGTCACTAATCACTGCTTTAAGGAAGTTTGAGGCATAATGATATGAAAGTGTCACTAATCACTGCTTTAATGAATTTGAATGGTGGTATATTGAGGGGCTATACCATGTATGATCAACAACAATGACTACATTATGTATAATAAACAACAATGACTATATCATGTGTAATGAACAACAATGACTACATCATGTATGATCAACAACAATGTTCCGCTGGCATCCGTTAGTCTCAAGAGACGGTGGAAGTGCACCCATGAGAGATGTCCTGGTTGGTGGTAGTGCAGCGTCTGCTGTGGCTATGGAGCCCAACACGGGAGTGGCAGTCCTTGCTGCACTTCAAGGTTTAGTCTTGTGTGGGTTGGAGCTGTTTCTTCTTCCTCTGAGATCGCTTTTCATCGGCAAGCAAGCATAGTTTTTCCTCGCTGGCTTTCAGACCAGTGATCAGAGCACATCACCAGCTGGACCTGTCTAGAGCAAGCTCTTCCCAGGTGTTGACATCAATGTCAATGACTTTCATGTCGCGCTTGCAGACATCCCTGAAGTGGAGATGTGGCCATCCGATCGATCTTTTGCCAGAGGCAAGCTTCGAATAAAGAAGGTCTTTGGGGATATGGCTGTCATCCATCCGACGTACATGGCCCAGGCATCTGATGCAATGTTGGCGGAGGAGTGTGACCATGCTGGGAATCTTGGTATGTTCAAGCACCTCGTTGTTTGTCACTCGATTGCTCCAGGTGATCCCAAGTATGCGTCGTAGGCATCGCATGTGAAAGGTGCTCAGTCTTTTTCTCCTGTGAGGCGTACAGGGTCCAGGTTTCACTGGCATACGGGAGAGTGCTTAGCACAGAGACATGGTACAAGGAGATCTTAGTGTTCAGGGTCAGCATGCTGTTGTTCCACACTCTCTGCAACAATCTGAAGAGAGTTGTTGATGCCTTTCCAATCCGTATTGATCTCAGCATCAAGCGAGAGGTTGTTGGTGATGGTAGAGCCGAGGTACATGAACTGACTGACTACCTCTAGTTCGTAGTTGTTGATGATGATGCTGGGGGGATCCACATCCTGGACCATCACGTTGGTTTTCTTTAGGCTGATGGTCAACCCAAACTCATCGCATGCTTTAGCAAAGCGGTCCATCAGGCGCTGTAGCTCAGCTTCTGTGTGAGTGGCTAGAGCAGCATCGTCTGCAAAGAGCATGTCCCTGATGGTTGCTTCTCGCACTTCGCTCAACAGCTGATTCTCCATATCACCCTGCCCATTCATAATCAACAATGACTATACCATGTATACCATGTATGATCAACAACAATGACTACATCATGTATAATAAACAACAATGACTATATCATGTATAATGAACAACAATGACTACGTCACGTATAATCAACAACAATGACTACATCATTTATAATCAACAACGACTATACCATGTATGAGCAACAACAATGACTACATCATATATAATAACAACAATGACTATATCACATATAATGAACAACAATGACTATGTCATGTCTAATCAACAACAATGACTACATCATATATAATAACAATGACTATATCATGTACAATGAACAACAATGACTACATCATGTATAATCAACAACAATGACAATACTGCATAAAATCAACAATGACTACATCATGTATAATAACCAAATATGATTACAACATGTAGAGTATTATGACTAACAATGACAACATTATGTATTGTCAATGACAATAACAAAATCATGTATAACCAGCAATAATGGTTACAAATTGTCTTATTTACTTTTCTGGGAGGCACTCATTTTCATTACACCGCTCCGGTGGCCTAGTGGTAGAGTGTCCGCCTCGGATGTGGGAGGTCACGGGTTCGAACCCCAGCCGATTCATACCAAAGACTTTCAAAAATGGTACTAACAGCTGCCTCACTTGGCGCTCAGCATTAAGAGGTTAGTGTTAGGACTGGTTGGCCTGGTGTCAGGATAATGTGACTGGGTAGGACATCATGCTACATGTCTGCGGCATGATGCCCCAGTGCTAAACATCACTATAAACTGTCACACTGCAGACATCGTAGCGATATGACTGAAAAATTGTTAAAGCTACATTAAAAATCTAAATCACACACATACACACTCATTTTCAAAGAGCATGCCACTCACAATCCATGGGTTGCTAGTTCAATGCTACCCCAGGCCAGCCTGAGTCCATTGCCTGAGGGTTTCCTTGGAAATGTCACTTAGCTCTCATTTCCTTGGCATGATACAGCCAATGCTGCTTGTGTTGTAAGTGCCATTAAAAAGTTATTTACTTCTCAAGGTACATAATTATAATGGTTTAGTATGCAGTAATAATACCACAGAGTTAAAAATGGTGCAAGTCAAATAAGGTTATTTAAATCTGAGTAAATGTTTATAACATTGAATTCTTTCAAATCTCAATTTTATTACAAGTGGCAGTTTAAATCAAATGCCTTCCAGCCAGTCCTCTAAATACATCAAGCTATAAAGAAGACCATCAAAGACACCACTAGTTTCAACTTACTCAAACTGCCTGAATGTCTACAAAGACGAGAAAATTCTAATTGTCCCAAATCTTGCACTGTCCAAACTTAAAACCTGAATAGCCTACTAACTTCATTCACCATTACAAACACTTGAAATATTACAATCTCACACTGCTATCAATACAACACCTAAACTCAGGGAGTTCAAACAAAGTAATCCCTCTCTGTTTTTCAAAAGGACATAGGCACAACTACACCAACTGAATAAAATACATTTTTCTAATAATATACAAAGTAGGTCAGTTTCTGTTTAATGTGTCTAACCAATTCAAAATGGTTCAAAACTTGCCACAAGAAAAGCAGAAGTAGGAGTAGTTTGGATATTAATATTTCCTACATAAAGAGGTCATACAATTTTACTATGTAAAATTGTATGACCTCCTTTTAGGTATGGATATTATTATTTCCATGGGTAATAATAAAACTGTATTGGAGAGAGTAACCATATGCACTTGCTTATAAGTCAGGTCCAACTGCAGACTGCAGAGACCCAAATTTACCATCACATAATGAACAGGCAGATCTGTGTCTATGAAGTTTGTTAGCAGTAATAAATAGAACACAAACCCTGATCTGCTGGCATATTATGACATGGTAGATCAAGGTCTGTGCTGTCTGCAGTTGGACTCGACTTATAAGCAAATATCGCATATTTCAAACAGTGACATCAAATCCACACTTACATCAAGCTATACAAACTGCCTCCAATTTTGTCTCTGAACTTTATTTTCCAATATGCCCTAAATATTGCCAGTCACAATTAATGAAAAGAACTCTATGAATATAAACTAGTTTATGAATTGGTACCTTGGAAATCCCCACCAACTTCAAAGTAAGCCCTTATCTCCTGACATAACTTTTCAACATATACTATGTGATCTTTTATGGTCTTTAAAATAAACATTTAATGAACATTTAATAAGATGTAATGTTTGCATTTCTGCATCCTATAACAAGGAACTTCTTCCCTCCCTCTCTGTCTCTCTCTGTCTCTCTCTGTCTCTCTCTCTCTCGTTTCATTCCAAATATTCTATAAATGATGTCTAAATCCTTTTCTTCTGCAAGTTTTGGAAGGAGACTGGATTTAATTGCTTGTATATGTATTATTCTTGGAATAAAACCCAAAGAGTATAAGAGCCTACTTGGAAAGCCCTTTCCAATACTTCCTGGTTTATCACATTATATTCAATGTTCTACTTCTATCTTAATTTAGAAATTCCCTGAAGAAATTACCACTGTTTCCTTTTCACTACAATTTGTGACTGATAATATTACATGTATAGAATTTATCATCTTCACTTAAACTACAATCCATATACATTTCTACATTAAATCCACTTCAACATTAATTGCTGGTTGACTCATTCAAGAATGACTTGATATGAAATGGCAAACAAAGCCTAAGTCAAGGAAGATAACACATTTAGCAGTTTTGGACAATTTAACTCTTCAATAATTTTAATGGTAAAGTTTTCATGGTAAAGTTTGGGAAATGTTTGGTTATTAAATTTTACCAGAGAAACAGACTTTTAATCTATAAATGATATTCAACATAAAAACAAAAATTTCCAATTAGAAAATTCTCTCCATTACTGACCTTTACAGAAAGCATCTGATGTCAAGCCAAACCCATTATTTCTTCATTTCTAAAGAGACAATATTACAAATAATAAAAAGACCTTTCAAAGGACACATGACTTTACATTTAATAAATAAAGCATGCAAAATTTAACATTTATCCAGAACTTCAAGTAATTCAGGAAATAAACGGAACAAATTAAAACCAGCAGCATTCCTTAACCCTCTTCAAGTTTCAAATTGCTTTTATACTAAGAGCTGTGAAGTGTGTCAGCTGGACAATCATGTCAGCACAAACTTTTACTACCAACAATTAATGTCCTAGCAAAGTCACTTTATTAGGTGTAAGCCATAAATTTCATTTTCTCATTGGATTGGTCACTACCCAGCTGTTTTCATGCAGCGCTCTAATTCAAGAATAATTGTTATTCCTCTGAGAAATGGACCCTCTCTATTAATCTGAGATTGTCCATCTGCAATGTTCATGGAAAACCCATACTTGGCAATTAAAATCCACTTCACTTGAAACAAAGAGCTGTCCCTTAGGCCTTCTTTGATTAAATCCAGATTTACAATCAAACCATATTCCAGGAATGACCATGCATAAGAACCAAGTATTAGTTCTGTCCCAATTTCCTGCTGTTAGCAACTGCAAGTGCTCTTTTAAATTAAAGAATCTCAACAGTATATTTTGTTCTTAAATAACATTTCAAATAATTTCAATCGATGTTTCAGAAAATGAATAATTGCGCTTACTCATAAATACTAATCCCCCTTTTCAACATGAAAATATTTGGAGTAGTTGACAATACACAGAATGGTATAGATGCAAATACCTGTCACTCAAGGCTTAAAATTAGGTCACAATGACCTACTTCTTCAATGGTTCAGTTGCCCTCCCAGAAATGCCTCCACATTCCAATTTTCATGAATATTTGTGAAATAACATCTAATATACTGCTGTTGTAATCAGTGGATAGCTGAAAACATACTTAACATGAAAATCAGGTCACAATGACCTAATTTATATTTGAAAGGAATCATAACCTCGATATGCAGCCACATTACAATTTGCACAAATTATCTTCTTGGAGAAGCATAACATGTTCATTTTCATGTGTTAGAGAAGTATGGTACAATCTACAAATTGTTTAATGGAAGGAAAGGTAAAAATATAAAAAGTCACCCAAGCATGAAAATGTGGTCACATTGACCTAGTTTTTATATGTTTATGGTACTTTATTGAGATATACCCACATGCTACTCTTCCTGAGATTTATCTACATGACAACTGATGTAAGTGTAATTGTAGTCTGAGCTACTGCAAGGGTAAAACAATATTACAAGGAAAGAATGAACAAATTAATGAACACACATACAAGCAGGCAAAGTGATACAGCCACCCCCACCCCCAAAATTTATAAGCATGGGGATAATAATTTTGTCTTTAAACTTGTGACAATTATCAGGCTTTATCCTGATTATCAAACTCTCAAATTACTGACAATATTATCAGCAGCTAACAAAAATCTGGAAACTTCCTGCTTCCATCCATCAATGAATGTCATGTGATTTTTCAGTTTGATTTTGGTAGGGGTTTTTGTAAGCATGGAGAGGTAATGCACACTTAGACATCTTGACAAACTTTAAGCACCAAAGCCAAAATGACCCTGTTTTATGCTGATTTAGCAATCTAACTATAATGAATTAATCTCTTTAATCCTGAATTACTTCTGATCGCACTTTGTATAATCCATTTCAAGACACTTCAACCAATGCAGCAAACTGAATCATCTTGTGTTTAAACCAGTTCACAGTCATGTGATCATACCATGTGATCATAGGCAGTTTTACCATAGATACTACACTGGAATCAAGATGTGAAAAAGATATGGAAAGAATATATAAATTTTCAATAATAACTTTGCATATTCGGAAGATTTCAGTGAGTGATGGGATGGACAGGAGACACCCATCATCTCGGGAGGAGAACATTCTTGACTTTAGCTACATTGTGCTGAAGATTTTCCTGAATAGGCCTGCAACAAAAATTTGCTGTTGTTGACAAAGCATACTTGGGGAAAATCAGAACACAAATAACCAATACTGACACTGACAGAAAGCCTGCTTTATGTCTTTCTTTTAATGTACTGTTATACTTTGAAGAGGATCAAAGAATTATTTCTCCTACTATTCACCATTTGTAATCAATAGTAAAAATAGTCAGTAGCGACCACTACAACATTCGAGTAGCCAACCAATATGACTGCCAATGACATCATAATGGTCAATAAAAGAACAGATTGGGGACTTCATCATAATCCGATTACCACCAACCCACACATTATGGTCCACCAATCCACATATGGGTCCACCCTCAGCTCAGTATGGAACATCGATTGTCCATTTCTGCCTTAAACAAGTTCTAATCAGGACCAGCATTGCCCCATTACTCCCAGTTCTGAACTTGTCAATACCAGCATTCCTTTGTCTGCTAAAACAAACAGATCCCAAGTAATGCAAGTCAGTTGAAGGGCCCAATCATCAATATTACTGTTGACAAAAACGAATGTGAAGTGGACAGGAGATCTTGAGGCACTTAAGGTTGGGCATGGAGATTTAATTTTGATAATCTCTCTGGATAAAAATAAGATTAACACAAAGGTAGCCAAACTGAATTTGTTAGATACAACTGTAAATTAATTAAACAGCAAAGTTCTCTTTAGAAGTTTACAATTCAAGCTTTTCAAAATAGGAATCATTTATAAATGGCATTAAGACCCATAGAGTCGAGTCTAGATAGGATTTCCACCATAAATATGCAAGTCATAATCAAATTTCTTATCAAATAATGGTACAGGGCTACAATATCCCTTGTCAAAAGACCAGGGCAAGTGAAAAGTTATATGCTTAGCAAAAAAATGTTTTGTTACTTGCCCAGATTTTTTGCTGCAGTTTCATAAAAAAAAAAAAAACCTCCATTCTAAGCAAACATCAATTTGGGGAATTTTTTCCCAACCAGATGCTACCCCAGTTTTTATATAGATGCTTATGAATCCGGTACAGCTGCTAACTACTTAGATTAGGATCTGCTATCACATCATGCACTGACAGATCTCAGTCTATGTAGTTTGTTAGGAGTGATCAATACAACAATTAATATAGACCCTGATCTGCCAGCACATTATCCAAAGGGAGATCAGGACCTATGTTGTTTGCAGTTGGACTCGACTTATATGCAAGTAAAGATGGTCATTAATTAGAAATGAAAGTCATTACAATATCTGTACTTCTTTATTTACCCCCCACCCACCCCCACCCCCCCCCCAAAAAAAACATCCACCTAACTCCAGATTTCCATCACAATTCAAAACCATTATTGCTAACTAAGCATCCACTTGAAACATTATATCAAATATAATCAGCAGTGTAGATAGAATTTAGGTCACAAAGAAATGTACATATGCAAACTTTGAGACACACCATACCCAACAACCCATCTACTCCTCCCCTGGGTGAGGCATCCAGAATAACAACACCTTCAGTGATATCATACTGTTTGATTCTCTTGTCATAACCAGCTTCATACAACTGCTAAAATTTCGGTCCAAACATGTTCATTGTAGGAAGTTATACAGTACCATATAAAATACTGCATAACAGTGTTCAATGCAAGCAAATGTGATACAAAATACTGTATAACAGTGTTCAGTGTAGGCAAGTTACAAAGTACCACATAATATACTGTATAACAGTGTTCAGTGTAGGGAAGTTATAAATTACCATTTAAAATATTTTATAACAGTGTTCAGTGTATGCAAGTTAACAAAGTACCACATAAAATACTGTATAACAGTGTTCAATGTAAACAAGTTGTAAATTACCACATAAAATACTGCATAACTGTTCAGTGCAGACAAGTTATAAATTACCACATAAAATACTGTATAACAGTGTACAGTGTAGACAAGTTATAAATTACCACATAAAATACTGTATAACAGTGTATGCAAGTTATATAGCACTACATGAAATACTGTATTTATCTGATGATAGGGCCTTCCCACTCACCCCTCCCCCATATTAAAAAGTTAGGCAAAATTAACCTAATTTATATTTGGCTTTTGATAAGCCCACCCCATACTTGCACAAAAAGTGTTAAAGCTAACACACAGGAGTTGCTAACACACAGGAGTTGCTAACACACAGGAGTCGCTAACACATAGGAGTTGCTAACACACAGGAGTTGCTAACACATAGGAGTTGCTAACACACAGGAGTTGCCATAGGAGAATGAGACTACCATAATCTGCACAGTATATACTAGTAAGGAATGGTTGACCCTGGGAATAGTCTACCAATAGGGCTCAAAGACTTGGTCCTTTGGTCAAGGTATGTGTCTTAAATTAAACTTACCACTTGGCAGAAACCATTTTCTTGTCATGCCATGTCCTTTTACATTTAGACCACAGAATCTAAAGTTTTTACTAACCTAAGTGCAAGCCAACCACAAGATTTAGTCAAGGAACTGAGTCTTGGACCTATGACCTTGTGATCCCTGAATGGTCTTCCTCTATACCTAAAAGGCAAGCCTCGCAAATTTTCATCCAGGTAGTGTCAAGAACTAAAATCAGTATGTAAAATCAATATTCTTTTTTTTTAGCACAGTGACTTCAACCCTACAATCAATTGGGTTCTATCTTACCCATGGCACAAGTCATCCACAGACTTTGATGAAGGTACATGGTCAAGAACTGAATTTATTCTGTGTAGAAACCATTTTTCCTCTTTCAGTCCATGATACTGACCTTTGACCTTTTGATCCCAATATCAATAGGTTTCTTCCTTACACAAGTGCATGCCCTCTGCAAAGTTTAATCCAGGTACTTGATGTAGAACAAATGTGACTTTGTGGAAACCTGTCATCTTCTTTCAGTGACCTTGACCTCTAACAATACGACACTGAAATCAATAGGCTTCCTCCCTGTCCCAAAAGTGCAAGCTATCCACAAAATCTGGGACCTGCAGATGGTGGAGAACTCAAGTTATTGTACAGAAATTAAATGGGGAATGGATTGACAGACAACAATATAACATAATACATCAAGATTTATGGCAGGCATGTAAACTGTATCAATGGACTATAGAATGCTGTTTCAGTACTTTTACATTAAGTCCTATCTGTATTGAAAAGCTCTGTATATTTTAAAGCTTAAGCAACATACAATCTGCCAATAGCTCTTAATTAAAGCTGCTCTTTATTTTCCAGAAGATTTGTGACTGATGCTTCATTTAATTCATTTCCTTCAAGAATTTTCCAAAGTATGGACCACTGTACATATCAGAACAATTCTGGAATTTAGATCCATATATCAAACACATAATATAAGGTTCATGGAATCAGTACCTGTCCAGACTAGTCTGGAACAACTGCCTCTGTGAGTCCTTAGGAAAGGCTTTAAGCTCCCATTACTTCTGAAGGATATAGCCAATAATGTGTCTAAACTGCCATTAAAACCAACAAAAAGGAAAAGGAGAAACAATGATTATAAACGAATCTCAAACTCTTGCTTGGTCTCAACTCACAATTTTTATGCCTGATTGGTCAGAGGAATATTCCATCTGCCAATCAAATGTCAGAGTTTTGATTTCAGACACACCCCACACAAAAAAGTTCCTGAAAAGGACTGATACTGTATTTGGCAAAAAAATATCTAGGAATTCATTACAAGACCATTTCTTCCCATAAACTGCAGAGTGTTGAAACCATCTCTGATATTCTTCCTCAGTAACAAGATTTTCAAACTGCCTGCTGTAGTGGACATACTGGATGTCTGATTGGCACCTATTTGATTTTGGATCAAGTAGACATTAATTAAAGTCTTTTGGTGTAAACCCCATGTAAAAACAACAATCCATTTAAATGGAGCAGCAAAAGCAAAATTGTATGACAGCCATCATGGCAGTCTTATCAGATCTATAAATGGGGTCATTTTCGTTTTAGACAAACATATCATAAGAAGTCATAAGAAATCTATTTGTGAAGACCCAATGTTGATATAACCATTCATTTGGAGAGCAGATATATTTTCATTTAGGGCAAGCAAGACACCATAAGGACCCTAATGATGAAAACACCATGTGAAATGACTTTTCATTTAAGAGGAGTAGTGATAACAAGATTTTCAAGATGGCCACCATGGTAGCATTATTGTGTGTCAGATCAGCATCATTTTAATTTAGGATCTACAGGACATTATAAAAAAATGTCTTCTGTTAAAAATCTCATGTTGATATGATTTTCCATTTGAAGAAGCACCGTCAACTACGTTATCATGATGGTTGCCTTGGTGACTTTCCATTCAGGAGAATTATCAATAACAAGATTTTCAAGATAGTGGCATGTTTTTTGCCATATTAGATGTCAGATCTGCACCATTTTAATTAATCACCAACTAGACATTGTAAGAAGTCTTCCCCATGTTGATATGATTGATCATCCATTCTGAGGAATAGAGATTTAATAAATGTTGGACATTGTGGTGGACATATTGGATGTCCAAATGGCTCCATTTTCATTTATGAACAACAAGATTATGGGATGAATATGTGTGTAAAGTATCAAAGTTGTTTAGAGGATTAGTGATAGCAAACTTGTGCTAATGAATGGATAGATGATGGACATAAAAAAAAAACATCCCATAAACTCTCCTGGTGTATGACAATAGTGCTGAAATTTAGCATCTTTTCCCACTGCAACATTTAATACATGGCCTTTCTCAACTGACCAGTTCCAGGCATAACCTTGTTTAAGTACAAGGTCTAGAGGAGTACTTTGATGTAGTCCAGAAATAGATTCAATCAACCCACCACATCCCTATCTAAAATCAACAAAGCCTCTTGTATGGGACTGGTTAAAAAAATATATACAGGCAGGGGTGATAATTAAATTTAGTAATGCCCAGTGGCCATTTCAACTTTGAGTAAAGAATCAGGGGTCTGACAAATTTTAAAGTTAGAAGGTAGCCCACTGGGGTACTTGGAAAGAACTATGTTGCATGTAGCAACAGGAACCATGTTATAAAAAAGGGCTTTACAGTGAGGGGGTGCTGTACATAAGTGATGCAATTTGTGTCCACTTTGTTTAATGACCAAAAAGGTAAAACCAATTCTAATCAAACCCTCAGTAATCCAAAAAACCCTTTTTAACTGAGTTATGTATTTTGTCCCAATTTTTTCTATCTTTAATTTCAATATACAGTAGCTCAATGAACTGAAACTCTCCACTATAAACACTAAATGAAATTATTTTCAGCTGCCAAAGTCAATATTACAAAAACTGAAACTCTCCACTATGAACACTAAATGAAATTATTTTCAGCTGCCAAAGTCAATATTACGAAAACTGAAACCTAATCTGTGCATGCAACCAGCACTTAGTCATTACACATCTTGAAGCCATCCCTAGTAAAATAAAATCCAAGACAGGAAGACATTCTAATGAAATGTAATCCTTACATGATCACGAATATTTATTTTATAAAACTGACTTGTCACTAATGTCATGTCAAAGCATATGAACCTGTTGGTAAACAATGCCAGATCACACATTTTTGGGTGCAAAATGTGAACCGCAGTAAATATAAAACTCAGTAAAAACAAAAATGTAATTTTGCCCCAGTGAATTTCAACCTTGAGAGATATCCATGCAGTAATAATTGCAATAATAATAATAATAATAATAATAATAATAATAATAATTATTATTATTATTAATATCATCATTATCATTATTATCATCATCATCATCATCATCATCATCATCATTATTATTATTATTAAAGTGTATTAATCTCATGACAAGACTAAATCACAGTCTCAGGCATCACTCACAAACTCCCCACCCCCAACATGGTATGGATATAAGCACAGTAATAAACAGCACATCAGCACAGTGCAACATGTTAAGCAAGTTTAGATATCCCCACAATGGTATGCAAGACAAAAAAGACGAACGCCTTAAAATAAATATTTTCTGATACAAACCACTGTTAAAGTTCAACTAGAACATAATAATGGGGAACCTGTCTTGGCAAATAAGAGTTGCCTCCATTAGTCATCTCTGTGACATACAGGAAGGGGTTGGAGGCCTATTTTATATTTCCAAGAATACAGGAAGGGGCATCTGGCCTATTTATACATCCCTGAGCCCACAGGAAGGGGCATCTGGCCTATTTTACATCTCTGAGCCCACAAGAAGGGGCATCTGGCCTATTATACATCCCTGATCCCACAAGAAGGGGCATCTGACTTATTTTACTTCCCTGAGTGCAATGGAAATGGGCTTCAGGACTATTTTATATTTTCAAGATTGTAGAAAGGGGCATCTGGCCATTTTACATCCCTGAGCCCACAGGAGGGGGTATCTGGCATATTTTACATACCTGAGCCCACAGGAAGGGACTTCAGGACTATTTCACATCCCTGAGCCCACAGGAAGAGGCATCTGGCCTATTATACATCCCTGAGTCCACAGGGAGGGGCTTCATGACTATTTTACAACCTGAGCCCACAGGAAAGGGCTTCAGTCTATTTTGCATGTCCAAGCCCACAGGATTGGACTTCAAAGGGGCTTCAAGACCACCTTACATCCAAGAGACAAACAGGATGGGACATCAGGCCTATTGTACATCCCTTAGTCCACGGGAGGAGTAGTCAGAGAAGACATAGAAATTATGCTTTTACTTCAGGCTGTTGATCTGTATTTATAAACAGACTTAACTGCCAATTATCTCCATCTTACCTAGCTAAAATCTTCAGCATAAAGCCCTCTTTCTTCAACCTTGTCTTGATTCCTTGATTAAATGACATTTGTTGGAGTAGAATGCTAATTGTTGTTTAGAACATCAAAGTGAGATGGGGCAAGTTCTGTATTTAAATGTGATATGACACTAAGGCCTTCCTAACATGAATTTAAAATGTGATATGACACTACGGCCTTCCTAACATGAATTTAAAATGTGATATGACACTAAGGCCTTCCCAACATGAATTTAAAATGTCATGACACTAAGGCCTTCCTAACATGAATTTAAAATGTCATATGATACTAAGGCCTTCCTAACATGAATTTAAAATGTCATATGACACTAAGGCCTTCCTAACATGAATTTAAAATGTGAGCAAGCAGGTATTATTAGAAGAGTAAATAAGGGCAGAAAGAAAAGAGACCCATCTGCTTGCTGATGTGAAACATCTGTCTGGATTGAAAGTCATCCAGTGCAAACTGTACTGTCATTTTCTCTACAATTTTTGTGTGTAAATTAGTTGTGCTGCTTGTATATATTATTTTGTGGTATATAAAATATGTGTTGGGGTATATGCATTATTTTGGAGGTAGATAGTTTTTTTATGCTAGCCCATGAATTAATGGATTTTGTAACAGAATAAAAAAAAAATTTCAATGTGCTCCATAGACTTGGAAAACATTTTGATCAAGAAATTTTTTATCTGCCATTTTCTCACTAACTTGGTTTAGTGGTAACTATGGCAATCTGTCACACAAGAGTACCAGATTTAAAACTCAATTATTGCCATTTTTGGCTTTCATTTTTTGTTCGTATTTGCCCTAAATTAGGAAAGAGAAATATGTTATTTCTACTTTTGTGCATGCCAATATAGACAAAACATGGCAGAACATAAACAGTAGACAGATGTCATCATCACATTGGATACTACAAGAAATATGCTATTTGAATCCATTATATTGTTAGCCAATACAATGTTTTAAGCATAAAATAAAAAGAAAATTTGCTTCTTCCAGTGAATAATGGATATATTTCATCAAGTGGTGAAAAACTCAATCCATTATTCACTTGTTACAAGCAAATATTCTCTATTTACTGATAACAATATTAATTATAACTTGCAGCTAATTTAAAAGAACAATTATTTCCAAATTCTCCATTAGAATAGAAAGGTCTCTTAACAAAAAAAATAAAGGAAAAAACAAATAATTAAAATTCGTACAGACTAATGGTGTATGAAAATCAAGAAGCAAAAGTGGGCCTGAGATCTCTCAGTGGACAAACATTGGCCTATTACCAAATATGTAAGCAGCTGGGCAAGAAGTCAGTACAAAATGCTGTCTACTGAAATCTCCCCAGTACTCTTAATTTAGTTTGTTATGAAATCAATACTTTTAAGATATCTCAAGCATTTGTATCTTCATCCATATACAAAAGTACACTGATATTATTTCTCCTAGGGTGCCATGGAGGCACTGCGGTTAGTGTGCCAGACTCATTACTTAAAGGGTGCAGGTTTGAATCCTACTGCAGTAACCAGCTTGGGTCAGCTATCCTGGCATGTCCTTGGGCAAGGTAGTTTATTCCAATTGCCTCAGCACTCAATAACCTATTTGTGTTGCTGTGCCATAAAGCACACAAGCAAACTAAATCATTTCTCCCACTCTGCCAGGATGTTTTTTGTCAAATTTGGTCAAGCTCAGATAACCATCTTTTCTGACACAAAGCTGCGTAAATATGTTTCTGCCTTTTAGTAATTGCATTCATATTTGATAGCAGAATGGCATCTTTTGTATAAACATGAAAGGTTTTCAAACTTGGATGCCATCAATAAAATTATAAAATTTGGTCATATTATGTTAAATGGTATATAGAAGTTGTAGAAGGTTTATCTATTTTTGGTAACAGTAGCCATATTTGTTGCAGATTGGCATAACTTGTACAAATGTGAAAGGTGTTCAGATCAGGATGCTTTCTGCCAAACTTGAAATTTTACTCACTCTTTTTAACACAAGATTGATGACAGCCACACCAGATCACAGATCAACACCATCTCCATGATGACAGCCACACCAGATCACAGATCAACACCATCTCCATGATCTTTAAAGTTTTTGTATGACAATATCCCTGCGGTCAATGTTGGTCAAATTTAAATTTGTGGTTTTAGAGAAAAAGTCATTAAAAGGTTTTTCTATTTTAAATCATCATGGTCATACCTGAAAGATGAACAGCATCATTTATATAAATTTGAAAGTTCTTCCTGCCATGATGGTTTCTATCAAATTCTGTTCAGAAGTTGTCATCTTAATTTCCTCCTTATTTAAGTACAGATGCCCATATATGATGCCAGAACTGCATTATTTGTAATGAGTTTAAAGGCCTTTATTTGAGGATACATACCAAGTTTTGAAATTGTTTCGGAGATTTTACTTAAAGAAGTTAAAAACTGCAATTATTTACAGATGCCTAATGGTCTGACAATGAATTAAAAACAACACATGAAGGCCATACATAAGATCACTTATGGCTTTGTGAGCTAATTATGGGATGTGACAAATTACAGGAAGGAAATATTCAGAAGCAGAGACACTAAAATTTTATCTTAATGTTACTGAGTTACCCTATTTATATAAAGAATTATTAGCTGTAGTCCATCATTATAAAGTATCTCAGTATCACAGCCAATAATAAAACAAATGGATCCCACTGAACTGACTTGTATTTTTTTCACATAACGTACATACCCTATATATGTTTTGTCTCGAGACCTGACTTATATGCAGTTATATATGGTAACATACCCTTGTACGGCAACTTCACACACATCTTGGTACGTTTTCATGGCTTACCTTAAGAGTTATTGTGAAAGCCTACTGTATTATTAATGTTATCATCATCACCATCATCATCATTTATTATTATTATTATTATTATTATTATTATTATTATTATTAAAGATCATACATTAGACAACATTGGAGTAATTAGATGTAACTAATAAGTACACTAACATAATTTGCATTTAATTTTAAACAATTAAAATTTTTTTCTAGTATTTAACCATTTGTCAACTGAATTAAATGGTTCGTAAAAGTTTTTGTTTTATTTATCAGTATTCTTATTTGTTTAGCATGGAGGTCACATTGGTACCTTTACCAATTTTTGTTCTATATTCAATTTATATGCAGTCAAATTCCCCTAAACCAGCCACTGATGCGACCTAAAATTGTTTTATTGAAGCGGCCTACATAAAATGGTTTGACTTGCCGTTCTACTCACTGTTAAGTTAAATCCAACTGCAAACTTCACCGACCGACATCTTTTATCATAAAATGTGCAGGCAGATCTGGTTCTCTATACAGATTGTTAGGAGTAGAATAAACAACATAGACCTTCATCTGATGGCACATCATATGATCGCAGATTTGGGTCTACGTTGTTTGCAGCTGGACCCGACTTACAAGTGAGTAAAGATGGTAATATTATAACCGCTTTACTGAGAACAAATTATGTTGTCTGTTAATAGAGGAAGACAGGTCACAAAGGGAATGATTTACAAATGTTCAACAGTATAAAACAATAACAGGTTTAAAATTTCTGACAAATGTTTACTCTTCTCAATCATGTATCTGATACCAGAATTTTCATTTACATCCGATCTTTGCCAAAATTAAAATTATATTTTTCCAAAGTGTAGATTGGTTAACCTAACTCAAAGTCTTGATTTTGAGACAAATAACCGAAAGCCCAATTTTACCTCAAAATAATGTGAATCATCGATGGTAAACTGAAATCTCGCTCCGGCGTACAAAAGATGATTTCTTCATATCACTACATGGAATCTCCAATCGACACACTATGCTCTTGTCTTTTTTTTCCCCCTTCATTCCTTCTCACATGGCACCATATTTATTCTCCCTTCTTCCTTTCCTCCTCCTCACATAGCAGGGTATTTCATTCATAAATTTCTTTCAAACCAAAAGCACAGATGTAGAAACGTGTCGCACATTTCACTTCTCTTCTATGTATCAGCTCATTTAAATTCCCACTTGTTAAGCTTTAATGCAGTCTAAAATTATTTTTAACACATGGTAACTAGCAGCATTTCCTTTCAGAGTTTCGTAGAATAGTAAATAAAAATCCTGTGAAATTTGCCACACACTGCTGGCTCTAATATCTGTAATCTACATTCCAATTTAAGCACTTTCTCAGTAAAGGAAAACACTGGTCTGCATTTTCAAGGTTATTCTTGGACTCCGCCTTTTTTGATTAATGGACACATGGTCTGCACACTTACAATCTATCCAATAAACTCCTTTGTTTGCTGGTCCATTTACTACACAAAGGTGAAATGCTCTTTGGATCGGTTTGCCCATTCACACAGGCAATAAAGCAGTACAATTTAATTCTGCCCCAGGTATGTCAGTTGTAACCTTATAGGTAAACAGTCGCACCACCTCTGCGTGTTACTATCTTTGTACTCAAATGTAATTTACCTACATTTCAACAGTCTTGCCATAATCACTTTCATCTACAAGTCCAAAACTTGTTACTTTTCAGAACTCAGACTCCATTGGGATTTCCTTTATCATTCACATATCTGTCACCAATATACCGGTCTACCAAAACCCTTTCCTGTCAATCACACCTGCGCATCAGTTTCAACTGTAATTTACTCCTGTCAATTTATGTGGTCCAATGGCATTCATCCATACAGAATCCAAGAGTCTGTGATTTCAACAGTGTTACACATACATGACCTAACGATACACAAAAAGGGAATACAACAGCTGAAATTAATAGCCTGGTCCAAGTGCATGATGCTGATGAACACACAGGGGGTTTTCTCACAAAACAATAATTCTTCCATATAATTCCCTTAAGGAAAAAAAAAAATCAATATCTAACCATTATAGAATTGCTCATTATTCCATTCCACCATTTCAAAGGGCATAAACACCACTGACATTCTAAATGTCTCTTGCAATATTCAAATGCATCTTCAAAAAAGACATAAAAGCCTGAAAGCACACATGAAATGCAAAAGACTTGAAATTTCGTGTGTTGATTCTTGACTACAGTTGTGTAATTATGGTAAATAAGGGCACCTGCTGAGATACTAATTCAAAGCAATACGGACCACATTATGCTGGAATGATGAAGTATTTTAATTGGATTCCTGTACAAATAAAATGTAAACAAAGACATAATAGTGATATGTGTCTGGTAAACGATGTTCTGTTGGGAAGAAAATACAAAACAAAATGAAATTTGTTCAGTCTGTCTGCAATTTATTTGAGTGTATACTGACAATACCTTTGGACTGTAAAGTGTAAATTTGTAAAGGAATGTGCACTACTTTTAAGGAGGTTAATAAAGCTATGAAATTAAAATCCTGCAGAACTTCCATCAGCTGATAAATATATCACTTCAAATTGCAAACTAAAATATTACAAAGAATATAATGAGTGACCGTATCATGCATTTCTACTATTCTCCATGCATGCATGTATGTACAGAGTTATTGTTGTTATTCCAACTGGAATGCAAATAGACACGTAATTTGCACATTTTATCCAGTTTTTCATCTGACTTTTTAAAAATTATTTTAATCTTTTCTTGTAGATTTCTCATCATAACAAATAGTAAATAGTTCAGAAGGAGTCTAGGCTTCTGTGTTATGTGTTTGTTTAGTTTTCAAAAGTCGTTCCTTTCCCTGCCAAAGAGTATGATTAGCTCAAAGTGTTAGGAACAGGTTTTTGTAACTGCACTGTTACTAACTTTTAGTTATATATGTATTCCTATTCATTTTATTAAGCTTAACTAATAATCCACCTGATAGATTATCCCTTACTGGAACAATAACCAATTTTTTGGCAAACTATAGAACCTGATGATGAAATAACATTTTCTAAACTTTTCTGAGTCAAATGCATCCTGAACTGATCAAAATGTTTACCTTTCATTTAACAAAATAAAGATGTTTTGTTATGTGTGAAGACTTGTAACTATCATCTACATAAAAAAAAATAAAGCTAAAAGAAAGTTTTTTTTTTTTTTTGTTGCTTGTCTGTTTGCTTGCTTGGTGTTTTATGGCACATAAACACATGAAGGGTTATTTGTTTGGTATGAAGACATAACTATTATCCACACCAAAAATTAAAGTGAGAGAAGGTTGGTTAGTTGCTTGCTTGCTTGTTTGCTTGGTTCTCCATGGCACATTAACAAATGAAAAGCTATTTATTTGGTAAGAACACTTGCAACTATCATCAACACCAAAAATTAAAGTAAGAGAAGGTTGCTTGCTTGCTTCTTTGTTTGCTAGAGTGGTGTTTTATGGCACAGCAACACATGAAAGGCTATTTAAAACCAAGCCAATTGGATTAATGTGCTTTGGCTTGGACCACACACCAGAAGGGGCTGACCTGGCCCTGCCTGAGAAAAAAATCAAACCTGCATCCTTCTGCATTCCTGAGTCCAGCA
Organism: Megalonaias nervosa; assembly: GCA_016617855.1. NCBI lineage: Eukaryota > Metazoa > Mollusca > Bivalvia > Unionida > Unionidae > Megalonaias > Megalonaias nervosa. The sequence goes on along the minus strand of JAECUM010000375.1, from coordinate 116,721 downwards.
TGTTAATCATTTGACTGTAATTGCTCCTTAGTGCGAGATAAGGAAAATAAAACACATTTTTGTTTAACAGCCCAACCCTGTTCACCTGACCTCTTCAGACAGTACAATTTTATCTTTAATCAACCCGGTCTAGTAAATACTCAGAAAAGATTTAGTAACATTAGCATCATCACTGGAGGCTGTTTATATTGTAAAAGTGTGATTGGTCTAATGTTTACAAAAATGTTTTAAACTGTGACTGGTCTAATGTTATAAAAATGTCATAAACTGTGACTGGTATAATGTTTATAAAAATGTTGTAAAGGTTGCGCTCTACAGTTTTGTATTTTGCATAGGTTAGAATTTTAAGGAAAACAAATTTCCCCGGGTTTCCTCACTGGTTATACTGGGTATTTAAAAAGGATCTTGTATATCTTAGGTATTGTTCAAAGAACCTTTAATTCCCTTTATTCTGGTGTATGATTGATGGGTGTAATATGGGTTATAGGGTATACAGCTTGGCCTTACTCCAGATGCACACCTTTCAAAAAAGTGCTAGCTCCACTTGGTCATTTTCACATCCTGAACTTCAGAGGTAAATTGTCAAAAAGAGCCGATAACTCTTTTTACATTTTATATATTTGATAATTCATTCATTGCACTTTTAGAAGCTGGTATTGTCTAGTCTGGCAAAATTCATTTTCCCTATTTTAATAGCTGCTAAGGATAGTGTACTTTAGACAAATTCAGACTGATTTTTGGAGCACAAGGGAGCAGTCATTTTAGTTAGCAGTGTGCTAAGATCATTTACAATTTCCAAAAGTACAATATCCAAAGAAATGTCAGCCACATTACATCAAAGCAGCATAGAGGTATGCCAACATTCTCTCCACTGTGCATGCTTTAAATGCAAACAACTTCGCCTTACATACGTCACTCTCTCAAAAGTACACAATAACTGGTGAGCGCCACCAAACTGTGACTGGTCTAATGTTTATAAATATGTTATAAACTGTGACTGGTCTAATGCTTATAAAAATGTTTAAACTGTGACTGGTCTAATGTTTATAAAAATGTTGTAAAAGTGTGACTGGTCTAATGTTTATAAAAATGTTGCAAAACTGTGACTGGTCTGATGTTTATAAAAATGTTGTAAAAGTGTGACTGGACTAATGTTTATAAAAATGTTTTAAACTGTGACTGGTCTAATTTTTATAAAAATGTTTAAACTGTGACTGGTCTAATGTTTATAAAAATGTTGTAAAGTGTGACTGGTCTAATGTTTATAAAAATGTTGTAAACTGTGACTGGTCTAATGTTTATAAAAATGTTGTAAAAGTGTGACTGGTCTGATAATCAAACCTGAGCTTATGTATGCATATTTTATGTACACAGATTTAGAGGTAAAATCTCAGTTTGGTAAATAATTACATACATAGAGTGTCATACGTACAGCCTATTCCATGGGATCATAAGCCTTCGATTAATTAGGAACCTAAAAAGGTTAGTGCACTGAACTCGAACCATGTGGGTTTGAGTTCAAATCCTGCAACTGGCTCATCCTTGGGCTGCTACCATGACATGTCCATCATAGGTATGGCACTTTTCTCTTACTGCCATAACTTGACCATCATTGGCATGGCACTTTTGCTGCCATGACATGCCCTTCATAGGCATGGCACTTTTCTCTTACTGCCATGCCATGCCCATCATAGACATGGCACTTTTCTCTTACTGCCATGACATGTCCATCATAGGCATGGCACTTTTGCTGCCATGACATGCCCTTCATAGGCATGGCACTTTTCTCTTACTGCCATGCCATGCCCATCATAGACATGACACTTTTCTCTTACTGCCATGACATGCCCATCATAGACATGGCTCTTTTCTCTTACTGCCATGACATGCTCATTATAGGCATGGCACTTTTCTCTTACTGCCATGGGATGATAAAACATTCATGTTATACTGTGCTGTATAAAGCCAAACTGGTCCATCCATCTTACCCTTTAATAAAATATTGACAGATGAATAGAAATGTGTGAGGCAGCTGCCATATTTTGTACAAAGGATTATCTGTGTATTTACCATATAGCCTTTTCACTCATCCTCAATGATATTTGTCTGGAATCAGCCATGCCCATTTAAGAAACCCAAAAGTGTTTGTTCTTGTTGGTGGTGCAGGTGGTGGTATTGTTCTTCATAGTGGTCTCTGTGCAGTAGTCAAAGATTTTACTCACCAATCATTTAGAACAAAGGTGATGCATCTTTGGTTACTGCACAGAAACCATCTTTCTTCATCTTTAAGCCTTTTAACTTTACAGTGGTTTCAAGTTAATTTGTTCTTTTTCTTCAAAGAGGAAGTAATTAAGATAGTAAGTTAATATACTAATATAATAAGTCAGTGTACTAAAATAAAGTTAACACACCAATACAGCAAATGAATACAAGTATACCAAAAGTGATAACATTACTGATATACATGCTACTTAGATGTATAGAACTGGGTTCTCCAAAAGGAAATGGCTGTCCAACCAGGTACCATCTATACTGGCTTATAAATCAAGTCCAACTGCAAGAACACAGAACCTGAACTGTTGTCACATAATGAGTCAACAGATCAGTGTCTACATTGCTGGTTTTATTGATTACTCCCAAAAAATTGCACAGACCCATATCTGCCCACACACTGTACAGCTGGCAGCAGGACTTGAACTTATGCATGAGTATAGTCAGTGTACGATGTGACACAGTAAACAACATGATAGCATTCCATGTATTATCTAAATTTATAAGAATTTTTTTCTTATGTATAGATATGACAGACACATGTACAGTTCATTTTAATTTGTTGCTATAGATATGACAGACACATGTACAGTTCATTTTAATTTGTTGCTATAGATATGACAGACACATGTACAGTTCATTTTAATTTGTTGCTATAGATATGACAGACACATGTACAGTTCATTTTAATTTGTTGCTATAGATATGACAGACACATGTACAGTTCATTTTAATTTGTTGCTATAGTTGACCTCATTAACTATGACCATTTTATGCGGCTGCATTTTTAAGGTACCTCACAATGAATTACTATAGAAATCAATCTGTAAAGTTTTGAAAATAAAGTTCTGAAAATAAAAAATATGTACATGTATACAATAAAAGTAAAATAAAACAACAAATCGATCCAACCCATGTATATAATAAATTACTATCAGATTCAAGTGTAAGAAGTAGGGTTGAAATGAATACCAGGTTTTGCTTCTGAATATTTGCAACCTATATTCGATTCAAATCGAAAACTGTATCTACTCACTTATAAGACAAGTCCAAATGCAAACTACACAGACCCATATCAGTCATCACATAATGTACCAGCAGATGAGGGTCTGTGTAGTTTGTTAGAAGTAATCAGTAGAACACACAAAATAGACCCTGATCTGCAGGTGCATCATGCTATGGCAAATCAAGACCTTTGTTGTTTGCAGTTTGACTTGACTTATAAGTGAGCACATATGGTATATGTTGTGATGTCAGCATGAAATATTTACTATCGCACCATGTATTCAATCGAAAATCACCATGTCAGAATTTTTTGTACAAATTCTGTAAACAGCTCCAACCCATCCAACTTGTATGCAGACTTGTCTTGTCATTCAGGTTGCTGATTTTACTAATCTGTTTCATCCCTTCTACAGAAGCAAGAGTCTCCTGATGGGACTGATGTTCTACTGACCAAAATGAATTTCCAGAAATGTGTGTGTGTGTGTGTGATTTGGATTTTTAACATAGCTTTAACAGTCATATCACTACGATGTCTGCAGTGTGGCAGTATATAGTGATGTCTAGCACTGTAGCATCATGCTGCGGATATGTAGCATCATGTCCCACCCAGTCACATTATCTTGACACCAGGCCGACCAGTCCTAGCAACAACCTCTTAATACTGAGTGCCAAGCAAAGCAGCTGCTAGTACCATTTTAATAAGTCTTTGGTATGACTCGGCTAGGGTTTGAACCCATGGTCTCCCACATCCAAGGCAGGCACTCTAACCACTTAGGCCACCTGAGCAGTAACATCATGTTGATATGGCATTAGTTTCTGAGGAGTAATAACAGCAAGACTTTCAAGATTATTGCCATGGTGCCCATATTAGTTTCCATTTTGTATCAATTAGACATCATAAGATTACTGCCATGGTGCCCATATTAGTTTCCATTTTGTATCAATTAGACATCATAAGATTACTGCCATGGTGCCAATACTAGTTTCCATTTTGTATCAATTAGACATCATAAGATTACTGCCATGGTGCCCATACTACTTTCCATTTTGTATCAATTAGACATCATAAGATTACTGCCATCGTGACCATACTAGTTTCCATTTTGTATCAATTAGGCATCATAAGATGTTTTTTTTTTTGTAAAAGCACAATGTTGATATAACTAGCCATCTAGAAGAAGTAGCAATAAATAAAGTTTTCAAGATGACTACTGTAGATGCCATATTGGATGTATAAGTGGCACCATTCTCATTTAGGACCAACTAGACATCAAAAGTAGTCTTCTGGTGAAAACCCAACAACAATATTATTTTTGGTTGAGGAGGAGTTGCAATAACAAGAATTTTAAGATATCTGCTGTGGTGGCAGTACTGGACATCATATGAGCACAGTTTTCATCAAATGCCAACTAGACATCATAAGAAGACTTCTAATGAAACCCCCAAGGCAATATGATCTATTCAAGGAAATGGCAACAGTAAGATTTTCATGATTGCCACTGTAGCTGCCATAATGGACATCAGATAGGCACCATTTTTATTTAGATCCAACTGAATAAGAAACTGTTTAGTGAAATCCCATGTTGATATGAGTTTTTATTCTGGAGGAGTTGCTTTAACAAGATTTTGAAGATGGTCACTGTGACGGCTATACTGGACATCAGATTTGCACCATTTTCAATTCAGGTCAACCAAACCTCATAAGAAGCCTTCTGGTTAAAACCCCATGTCATTGTGACTGTCTATACAGAAGGTGTAGTGATAACAAGACTTTCAAGATGGCTGCTGTTCTGTAGTGGTCAGACTAGTTATCAGACCAGCCCCAGTTTCATTTAATACTAACTACACAACATAAAATGTCTTATAATGAAAACCCCATTTTGCCTTGACCATCCATTCTGAAAGAGTAGCAATAACAAGATTTTCAAAATGGCTATCTTGGTGGCCATATTGGATGTCTGAGTATTACCATTTAATTTGGGACAAATTAGACCATGGGATGAATGTGTGTGCAAAGTTTCAAGGCAATTCTCCAAGTAGCATAGTTTAGCAGGAATAGTGATCGCAAACTTGTGCTAACAGATGACAGACCATCCAATAAGCTCTTCTGGTCTGTGGTCAGTAGAGTTAAAGCAGATTGGATGACATTTATTAAAATAAAAATTAACAAGATTGCTTTTACTGAAACGTGCAGACATTTATTCCCATGGAAAACAATTGTTTCATCTGCATAAGTGACAGCTGAGGAAAAGGAGAATGCATTAGAGAAATGCTTGAGGGGTATTCTCACACCTATTTTCTTACATCTGTGTATAATGTATAGCCTGTCTTAAGCTCTAAGATCTGTGTATAATGTATCGCCTGTCTTACACTCTAAGATCTGTGTATAAACTATATAACCTGTCTTAAGCTCTAAGTTCTGTGTATAATGTATAGTCTGTCTTAAGCTCTAAGATCTGTGTATAATGTATAGCCTGTCTTAAGCTCTAAGATCTGTGTATAATGTATAGCCTGTCTTAAGCTCTAAGATCTGTGTATAAACTATATAATCTGTCTTAAGCTCTAAGATCTGTGTATAATGTACAGCCTGTCTTAAGCTCTAAGATTTGTGTATAATGTATAGCCTGTCTTAAGCCCTAAGATCTGTGTATAATGTACAGCCTGTCTTAAGCTCTAAGATCTGTGTATAATGTATAGCCTGTCTTAAGCTCTGAGATCTGTGTATAATGTATAGCCTGTCTTAAGCTCTAAGATCTGTGTATAATGTATAGCCTGTCTTAAGCTCTAAGATCTGTGTATAAACTATATAATCTGTCTTAAGCTCTAAGATCTGTGTATAATGTACAGCCTGTCTTAAGCTCTAAGATCTGTGTATAATGTATAGCCTGTCTTAAGCCCCAAGATCTGTGTATAATGTATAGCCTGTCTTAAGCTCTAAGATCTGTGTATAAACTATATAACCTGTCTTAAGCTCTCAGATCTCTGTATAATGTACAGCCTGTCTTAAGCTCTAAGATTTGTGTATAATGTATAGCCTGTCTTAAGCGTATAATGTACAGCCTGTCTTAAGCTCTAAGATCTGTGTATAATGTACAGCCTGTCTTAAACTCTAAGATCTGTGTAAAATGTATAGCCTGTCTTAAGATCTAAGATCTGTGCATAGTCTGTCTTAAGCTCTAAGATCTGTGTATAATGTATAGCCTGTCTTAAGCTCTAAGATCTGTGTATAATGTATAGCCTGTCTTCTAAGATCTGTGTATAATGTATAGCCTGTCTTAAGCTCTGAGATCTGTGTATAATGTATAGCCTGTCTTAAGCTCTAAGATCTGTGTATAATGTATAGCCTGTCTTAAGCTCTAAGATCTGTGTATAAACTATATAATCTGTCTTAAGCTCTAAGATCTGTGTATAATGTATAGCCTGTCTTAAGCTCTAAGATCTGTGTATAATGTATAGCCTGTCTTAAGCTCTAAGATCTGTGTATAAACTATATAACCTGTCTTAAGCTCTCAGATCTGTGTATAATGTACAGCCTGTCTTAAACTCTAAGATCTGTGTATAATGTATAGCCTGTCTTAATCTCTAAGATCTGTGCATAATGTATAGCCTGTCTTAAGCTCTAAGATCTGTGTATAGTCTGTCTTAAGCTCTAAGATCTGTGTATAATGTATAGCCTGTCTTAAGCTCTAAGATCTGTGTATAATGTATAGCCTGTCTTAAGCTCTAAGATCTGTGTATAATGTATAGCCTGTCTTAAGCTCTAAGATCTGTATATAATGTATAGTCTGTCTTAAGCTCTAAGATCTGTGTATAAACTATATAACCTGTCTTAAGCTCTAAGATCTGTGTATAATGTATAACCTGTCTTAAGCTCTAAGATCTGTGTATAATGTATAGCCTGTCTTAAGCTCTAAGATCTGTGTATAATGTATAGCCTGTCTTAAGCTCTAAGATCTGTGTATAAACTATATAATCTGTCTTAAGCTCTAAGATCTGTGTATAATGTATAGCCTGTCTTAAGCTCTAAGATCTGTGTATAATGTATAGCCTGTCTTAAGCTCTAAAATCTGTGTATAAACTATATAACCTGTCTTAAGCTCTCAGATCTGTGTATAATGTACAGCCTGTCTTAAACTCTAAGATCTGTGTATAATGTATAGCCTGTCTTAAGCTCTAAGATCTGTGTATAATGTATAACCTGTCTTAAGCTCTAAGATCTGTGTATAGTCTGTCTTAAGCTCTAAGATCTGTGTATAATGTATAGCCTGTCTTAAGCTCTAAGATCTGTGTATAATGTATAGCCTGTCTTAAGCTCTAAGATCTGTGTATAATGTATAGCCTGTCTTAAGCTCTAAGATCTGTATATAATGTATAGTCTGTCTTAAGCTCTAAGATCTGTGTATAAACTATATAACCTGTCTTAAGCTCTAAGATCTGTGTATAATGTATAACCTGTCTTAAGCTCTAAGATCTGTGTATAATGTATAGCCTGTCTTAAGCTCTAAGATTTGTGTATAATGTACAGCCTGTCTTAAGCTCTAAGATCTGTGTATAAAATATATAGCCTGTCTTAAGCTCTAAGATCTGTGTATAAAATATATAGACTGTCTTAAGCTCTAAGATCTGTGTATAATGTATAGTCTGTCTTAAGCTCTAAGATCTGTGTATAATGTATAGTCTGTCTTAAGCTCTAAGATCTGTGTATATTGTACAGCCTGTCTTAAGCTCTAAGATCTGTGTATAATGTATAAGATCTGTGTATAATGTATAGTCTGTCTTAAGCTCTAAGATCTGTGTATAATGTATAGCCTGTCTTAAGCTCTAAGATCTGTGTATAATGTATAGCCTGTCTTAAGCTCTATGATCTGTGTATAATGTATAGCCTGTCTTAAGCTCTAAGATCTGTGTATAATATATATAGCCTGTCTTAAGCTCTAAGATCTGTGTATAATATATATAGCCTGTCTTAAGCTCTAAGATCTGTGTATTAATGTATAGTCTGTCTTAAGCTCTAAGATCTGTGTATAATGTATAGCCTGTCTTAAGCTCTAAGCCTGGGTCTGCTATCACAAAACATCTCAATATATGTGCATATTCATTTTATTCATCTGAAATTTTGTATCTGCATAAAACATTATGACCAAGAAATTCATGAGCAATTTATTTTAAAAACTACGCCATATAATGTATTTATTATTTTGTTTTATATAATTTCCATGCTGGGTCAACCAGTTAACAACATTTCATTTTTGAGCAATTTAACTTTTGGATGAAGAATATACAAAACAGAAACCTGATTATAATGATGTAAAAAGCTTAAATGTTGTTGAACTGGAATAACAACAATGACTATATTTGTTTAGCTGGAATAATACAATGAATTTAAATTTGTTTAGTGGAATAACACATGTTTAAATGCTGTTTGACTGGAATATCACAAGTTTAAATGCTGTTTAACTGGAATAACAACTTTAAATGCTGTTTAACTGGAATAACAACTTTAAATGCTGTTTGACTGGAATATCACAATGAATTTAATTTGTTTAGTGGAATAACACAAGTTTAAATGCTGTTTAACTGGAATTACAACTTTAAATGCTGTTTAACTGGAATAACACAATGAATTTAAATTTGTTTAGTGGAATAACACAAGTTTAAATGCTATTTAACTGGAACTACACAAGTTTAAATGCTGTTTGACTGGAATATCACAAGTTTAAATGCTGTTTAACTGGAACAACACAAGTTTAAATGCTGTTTAATTCGAATAACACAGAGGGTACAGTACTCAGACAATTTCTTTATTCCCTTATTTATTTTGTCAGCTTTATAATAATACAGATAATAAAGTTAATTGCATGCTGTCAGTACTCTCTGTACCTGTGATTACTCTGTGATTACTCTGTAGATGCAATTACCTGGCCTATTTGATGAAACAGGGTGTTCATACTTCAGGTGATTTGAGATGTTGAATCACTGCATGAAACAGAGATTTACAAAGTTAGCATAGTACTTTTTTCTGTCCATGGAACACACTCCAAAGTGATGTTTCCATATAGCTATGCATGAATTATCCATGGCTTCTATGTAGTGACCAGCTTCACTGGACTAGTAGTGTGCATGTAATATATATATATATATATATATATATATATATATATATATATATATATATATATATATATATATATATAAATAGTGACATGCGTATCATAGAAGCAATCTCCAAGTTTTAATAACTCTCAAGGTTAATTATAAAAGACACATTCAGATCAAAATGAAAATAATTCAAATACCAATTTCTGATTTGAATATTAACCAAATGGTATTTTGAATATTCAGAATATTAATTTAAGCACTTGTAAAATGCCCTTATACCCATAGACATATACAACCATATTCACCTGAGCTAAACTACATTAATAGAAATAATAATAACTTTAATTTTTGTTGGGTTCACTCCCAGGAAAGTCCTTTACAGATAGGTTCTGGTCTGTATGAAGAGGCATCCTGTAATACATATTAATTATTGGAAATTAAATTATATTCCTGTAAGGGTACAAGTCAATTAGAGATCCCAGCCATACCCTTGCTAATGCCTCGATTTGCATTATGGTCCAGCCAGAACCCATTTACTTCTAACCCATCAAATATAATCAAAAGAGACCATAACTGGATAATAGCTAACAGTAAAACTTGAAATCAATCAATTGCACACAATAATGAAACTCTAGTAACAAGTTAGTAATAAGATTCTCTTTAATTTGTGCCATAATTAAAATTGTCCAATACATTATTAAGTTATACAGCTATTCTTATTAACACTGTTGAAAAATGCTAACACAACCTGTACATGTAAGCAGCTGAAACTTTCTGTACATGTTTATCTCAGCAATACAAAAAAAAACAGTGGATGATGAATTTAATGATGGTATTGTTGTTATTGCTGTTGATTTGCTGTTTGGGTTGCTGCTATCAATAATCATTATCATCATCCATCAACAAGGATTTACTCAGTATGAAGTATACATTTTTCAAAAAGAAGGGTGTGTGCTTATTCTCAAAGACATCGCAGTCAATATTTATAAAATTTAATAAAAATGGGAGTAGGCTTTTTATCATGCATGGGCTTATCAATGGATAAGTATGGTAAATATGTGTACTTAAACAATAAAACTCAATAAAATGTATCATCCAAGAATACAGTATTCTCTTTCATATCTTTAAACACCAAAGTGATTATGACTTTCTTGAAATATGTTCTGAAATCCTTGCATATCCCTAAACACCAAAGTGATTATGACTTGGTTGAAATATGCTTGAAAATCCTTGCATATCCCTACACACCAAAGTGATTATGACTTGCTTGAAATATGCTTGAAAATTCTTGCATATCCCTACACACCAAAGTGATTATGACTTGGTTGACATATGCTTGAAAATTCTTGCATATCCCTACACACCAAAGTGATTATGAATTGCTCGACATATGCTAGAAAATCATAGCATATCCCTAAACACCAAAGTGATTATGACTTTCTTGCAATACATTTTGAAATCTTGTATATGCTGGCATTTATAATTGTATCAAATCAGTCTGGCAGTTCAAGATATAACACTTCATATTGATTCCAAACCCTATCAAATGTTTCATCCAGTACCAAGTATTCAGAAAAAGCAGTTTTGATGTCTCAAGCTTGCATCTCCTTTGTTGAGTAACTGGTTTCTATGACAACATAAAATCCAGATCATGGCAACAAGCTGCTTAATAAGAACATGTCTGATGATGCATAGTAATCACAACTCTAAACAGTTTTTGTTCCCTGTGGAATTAAAAATACAAGTGTTAAGAATCTCTAACAGAGATTGCCATTTCACTGGGTTGTAAATCCAGCTGAAGATTGATCATTAACTGATCTACATTTATCATTATTTGATCTACAATTATCATTAATTGATTACAATTTCATTAGCTTTATACACCTTATATCATGATGCCTTGTGTACAGCACCGTTTCTATGTATGTAGCATTTATTTGCCAGACTGAGACCTGTCAACATAGACAAATGCATACATAAGTTCAGGTTTCATTATTAGACCGGTCACACTTTACAACACTTATAAACTTTTATTGAAAATGATGATGCTAATTTTATCCAAACTTCTGAAAATATTTACTGGGCTAGGCTAATATCAGAGGAAACATTGTACTGTTTGAAGGAATAAGGTGAGCAGTATTGGGCTATTCAAAAAAACAAGTTTCAGTTTCCTTCTCTCACTCTAACAAGCAATGGCAACCAAGTGATCAACATGCTGGACTCTTGATCAGACAGATGCAGGTTTGAATTTAATCAAGGCAGGGCCAGGTCATCCAGTTGTGCTGTGTGGTCCAAGACAAGGCATGGTACTCCAACTGTCTGTGTGTGTGTGTGTGTGTGTGTGTGTGTGAGATTTGGATTTTTAACATAGCTTTAACACTTTTCAGTCATATTGCTATGATGTCTCCATGTGGCAGTTCATAGTGATGTCTAGTACTGGGCATCATGCCACAGGCATGTGGCATCATGTCCCACCCAGTCACATTATCCTGACACCAGACCGACCAGTTCTAATGCTAACCTCTTAATGCTGAGCACCTAGCAAGGCAGCTTCTACTACCAGTTTGTATTTTATATCTTTGGTATGACTTGGCTGGGGTTCAAACCTGCAACCTCCTGCATCTGAGGCAGACACTCTAACCAGTACTCCAATTGGCTTGGATTGAAATAACCTTTCATGTGTTGATAGGGTCCTACTAAATACTGCAAAGTCAGATAAAGTCAGTTTATTTTTTTTTATTTGCACATATTTGTATATATTATACTATATCAACCTTATTTTGAGAATATTGTAATTTATAAAAGTGTTTTAATGTTGTTTGAAAGTAAAATTGGTACATATGCATCTTTGGTTGTTTCTTTTTATTTTGCATTGCAACAATATATATGCAGACAATTGTTAATAAATGTTCATTAATTAGTTATTTAACAAACTAATTATATTATTGAGATATACACGGTAATATTATGACAGTATTATACTGCATATGTATAATAGAAATATTCAATAGAACAAAGGCAGATAGGATATGACAAACTCATATAGTAGATAAAGCTATGACAAAGGTGGACTCACTGGGACAAAACCAGATTTAATAATTTATACAATAGTAATAGGACACAACCAAAGATGCATATACAATAATTTTATGTTCAAACATCACTAAAACATGCTTTTTTCTTGTTTTAATTATATTATTCTCAAAATAAATATTTTATAGTATAATAGATACAAATATATACAAATAAAACAAAAATAAACAGACTTTGTCTGACTTTGCATGACTTTGTCTGACTTCGCAGTGTTTAGTAGGACCATGCTGATGTGGCATAAAAAAAACAAACAAGCAAAACACCAACCAACCATCAACCTTCTCTTACTTTAATTTTTGGTTTTGGATAATGGTTATAAGTGTTTTTACCAAACAAATAACCTAATATTTTTTAATTTAAATGTGCCAAACACCAAGCAAACACCCTCCCAACCAACTTTCACTCACTTTAATTTTTGGTGTGGATAATAGTTATGTCTACCAAACAAATAACCTATCATGTGTTTATGTGCCATAAAACACCAAGCAAGCAAACAAGCAAGCAAGAAATCAACCTTCCCTTAAATTTAAATTTTGGTGTGGATGACAGTTACAAGTCTTCGTATGTAACACAAAACATTTTTATTGCATTTAGATGAAAGGTAAAAAGTTTGATTAATTTAGGATGCATTTGTCGAAGTACATTGCCTCAGGTCAGACTGCTATTACCATTATTTGTGGCAATGACAGCTTGTACCAGCTTGTGTTACTTGATGGGAATAAAAAGCCATGTTAAATAAAGATTAAAGAAATGAAGAAAAAAAAATGAAAGAAGATAAATATTCACTCAAATCTATCAATTATTTTAACTTGCACAATGTTGGGAATTTTTTTGTTCTTGAAACAAAAATTATACAGTGGTTTAATCCTCTAAAATCATAACTGAATTTCAACCAAATACCATAATCAATCAATCAATGACCACATCAATAACTGACCCCTTAACAATGGGTGGTATCTGTCAATTCACTGTGAATAAAAGTGACTCATCTTGATAATCAGCAAGGTGTGATTCATTGCATAATCTTGTGGCCAAACAAAAATCCTGCCCATCAGAGTTGGTATATAATATGCCTGTGCCATGTATCAATATGTATCATGATATGTATCATATGATACATTACATCTCATTACATGGAAAGAATAAAGACACAAATGACTAATATTTATTCATGTAAGTAACTTCAAAAAGGAAAGCATAAGTTCATATCAGTTGTTGTTGTTGTAGGGCTTAATGCCATTTTTCAGCACAAGGTAGGCTATACATGGTAGCCAGTATAAACAGTGGAGGAAGAACCCAGAACCTTTAAAAACAATGCATCAAAATGACAATGAATTCTTTGATCCTGATCAGACAGACTTTAAAATACAGCTTCAAAACAATGTATCAAAATGACAGTGAATTGTTTCATCCTTATCGAATAGACAGACTTATGAATATAACTTCAACAAATTCAACTGTTTTAAACCCGTTTTCATGAAATGTTCATAATTGTGAGCCTTGTTTCAATCGCTAGGAAATAATTCAAAATTGAAACATGCCAGTTTAACAGAAATATATATGACAACAAGATATTGCAGCATACTCCCATTGGGTCAGTTTTGTACACCACTTAAAATAGGTCATAAATTGTGACAGATTAGTGTGACACTTACACAACTAAAAATAACAATCCTTAAAAACTACATTCTTTATATTTTTTATGAGTGGAAAATGCAGCACTGTAAGATCTAAGAACACCATAACTTAATCTAAATTTCTTTCATTCTCCACCATCAGCTTTTAAGTTGCACAACAAAATCAGACATATCACAGAACATCAGTTATTGTTTCAGTTCCACCTGTATTAGGCCAGGTAAAAAACAAATCTGTTTCATGTAACCCTTCCAGCCCTTCTAAAATCATGCCAACTGAATGTTTTTTGAACATCATATTTTGAAGCAAATGTTTCCAGAAATGTGCACATCTTTTCCTGTCTGGATTTTTTTGTAATTTAGCCAAAAGTACTGACTTATCACATTTTTCCATAGTTATTCACTTTGAAAAATGGAACTAATCAAGGAACATACAAATTCACAGATCAAACATTTAAAAAAAAACAAAAAGAGAAGGCCTGACTAATAATGCAACATTCATTACATGTGCTGTACAAACACACTGTATCAGCTTTCATTATCATACAGCTCTTGTTACATGGCTAGAATGGTCATGGATCCCATTTATTGTGTGTTATTAAAGTGATATATGTATCATGTACTTCATTATAAGGCACTCTCACTATAAGACAGTATACCCAGCATTATAAAGAGGGAGTAATACTGTATCATGTACTTAATTATAATGCAGTTTCACTATAAGACAGTATACCCAGAATTATAAAGAGTAAGCACTGTATCATATACTTAATTATAAGGCAGTTTCACTATAAGACAGTATACCCAGCATTATAATGAGGGAGTAGTACTGTTGTTATGTGCAGGCTTGTACAAAAGTAACAAAAGAAAAGAGTGAATCCAACAAGCTTTGTAAATTTTAGCAAAATGATTTATTTCCCTAGAAAACAATGTAAAAATAGAAAATAGGACTTACAGTTTTGTGAATATAATCCAAAATTTAATCGTACAATTGAAAAATATAAGTCCTATCACTAAACAGTTCTAATTGAATCCAGGTTCAGATCTCAATGAAATTCCAGTATGGAAGGCGATGATGTCAGATGAGGTCATTGTACTAATGGCAACAGATCCTCGATTGAATCAGTTTATGTTTCCGTTTAGAATTCCAGAATAAATTTCCACTGAATATCTTTCTCCCAGAACTTTTATAAATATGAAGCACTTGTGTAGTTTTCTAGAGAATGAATTATTAAATTCCAAAAAATAGATGAACTTCAAAACAATCTGGCAACAACAATAAAACACCTTGAGCTCTGAGGTGTAAAAATTACAACTGATCAATCTACTAGCAAAATGGCTGTTTTAAGCCTCGATCTTAGATCACATGGTGGCTCATGTGACGGATTACATGACCACTAATTTGAACAGCGCATACAAAAGAATGCCAATTATCACGTAAGCATTCAAAAAACTTAGTGAATCTTATTATAAGATTCAATAAAAAAAGTTGTTTACAAATTAGAGCTATCATGCATACAGAACATGACATTGGTAATAGCCAATCACTTTCACTTGATGTTTACAAAATCTATGAACCAGGGTGAGCTAAAAATAGTGCTGAAGTAACCATTATAATCTAATCGGGTCAAGTTAATTTTCTGAAAAGAGATTCAAATCCAATGAAAATAATCATTACAATAAAATATAATGGAACAAAAATGAAATAAAAAGAATTTAAAACTAGCACAGAAGCAATTTAATTACATATTTATAACACTGTATCATGCATTTCATTATAAGGCAGTCTCATTATAAGACAATATACCCAGAAATATAATGAGGGAGTAGTACTGTATCATGCATTTCATTATAAGACAGTCTCATTACAAGACAGTATACCTAGCATTATAATGAGGGAGTACTGTATCATGCATTTCATTATAAAAGTCTCATTATAAGACAGTATACCCAGCATTATAATGAGAAGTACTGCATCATGCATTTCATTATAAGACAGTCTTATTACAAGACAGTATACCCAGCATTATAATGAGGGAGTACTGTATCATGTACTTCATTATAAGGCACTCTCATTATAAGACAGTATACCCAGCATTATAATGAGGAAGTAGTACTGTAGCATGTACTTGATTATAAGGCAGTTTCACAATAACACAGTATAACAGGCATTAAAATAAGGGAGTACTGTATATATATAAATCAGACCATTCTTAACATCTTGTTGAACCATTTAGTTTTGAAGTGCAAAGACATGATGTCAGTAGATAAATTGTCCTCAAGTTAGCTCTTTTTAAGTTGATTTATATTTGACTTTGGAAGAGCTAAATTTCCAACCGCCATAGAGTGGAATGCAAAATAAAAATAAAACAAGTTCATATCTATTAAAAACCTTCCTGGCCCATGTCCAGCCCAGGGTGACCACTATATGCAGGTTTGACTGAATACACCTGTAAACTGAACAATCTGGTTCTTTGATTTTTATTCAGAATTGGAAACTGCAGTAGATCACTTGCATCAGACTCTTAATCCAAAGGTCATGGGTTTGATATCTACCCAGGACAGCCTGGATCACCTACCACAATGTGTTCTTCTAGGCCAGCCTGGATCAGCTGCCACAATGTGTTCTTCCAGGCCAGCCTGGATCGGCTGCCACAATGTGTTCTTCTAGGCCAGCCTGAATCAGTTGCCACAACATGTTCTTCTAGGCCAGTCTGGATCAGCTGCCACAATGTGTTCTTCTAGGCCAGCCTGGATCAGCTGCCACAATGTGTTCTTCCAGGCCAGCCTGGATCGGCTGCCACATCTTCTTCTAGGCCAGCCTGAATCAGTTGCCACAACATATTCTTCTAGGCCAGTCTGGATCAGCTGCCACAATGTGTTCTTCTAGGCCAGCCTGGATCAGCTGCCACAATGTCTTGTTCTAGGCCAGCCTGGATCAGCTGCCACAATGTTTTCTTCCAGGCCAGCCTGGATAAGCTGCCATAAAGTGGTCTTCCAGGCCAGCCTGAACCAGCTGTCACAACGTGTTCTTCCAGGCCAGCCTGGGTCAGCTGTCACAACATGTTCTTCTAGGCCAGCCTGAACCAGCTGTCACAATGTGTTCTTCTAGACCAGCCTGGGTCAGCTGTCACAATGTGTCCTTCTAGGCCAGCCTGAACCAGCTACCACAAAGTGTTCTTCCAGGCCAGCCTGGATCAGCTGTCACAATGTGTTCTTCCAGGCCAGCCTGGGTCATCTGCCACAATGTGTTCTTCCAGGTCAGTCTGAACCAGCCACCACAAAGTGTTCTTAAACACCAGCATGAACCAGGTGCCACAATGTGTTCTTTGGAAGGCACATAGCTCCTATTTCCAAGGTATAATATAGTCAATAAAACTGGACTAACCAGACTCTCATCAGATTCATGCAGTTATTTGTGATCTTTGATAAGAATTAAACTAAATTAAATCTGGAATTATCTATTATGTTGCAATCCTCTTGCAAACTGTTGTTTTTCTTCATCAGACAGATATGAAAGCAGCTGTGAATGATCAA
This sequence comes from Megalonaias nervosa, assembly GCA_016617855.1. NCBI lineage: Eukaryota > Metazoa > Mollusca > Bivalvia > Unionida > Unionidae > Megalonaias > Megalonaias nervosa. The sequence continues at coordinate 99,082 of JAECUM010000375.1, read as the reverse complement.
TAAATACCATTAAGTCTTTTCATATTATGTGTTTTAGTGAGTCAAGCTGGGTAGTTGTTTATTAACTTTGACAATATGTGTATTGATGATTCATGATGGACATTGTTTAATAATTTTCAACAATATGTGCATTGTTGATATAAGATGGACTATTGTTTAATAAATGTTGATGATGTGTTTCTTGGTGATACAAGATGGACAGTTCTTAAATAACTATGGACAATTCATTGGTGATAAAGGTTGGACTATTGTTTAATAATTGTTGATGATGCATTTATTGTTAATAGAAGATGGATAATTATTTAATAACTTTAGACAATATGTGCATTGGTGATACAAAATGGACTATTATTTAATAACTGTTCATGATGCATTTATTGGTTATACAAGATGGATAGTTGTTTAATACCTCTGACAATATGTGCACAGGTGACACATGATGGGCAGTTGTTTATTAACATTTGACAATGAATGATTTGGTGCTACAAAATGGCATTTGTTTAATAGCTTTGGACAATATGTGTATTGGTGATACAAGATGGGCAGCTGTTTAATAATGTTTTACAATATGTACCTTGGTTATACACATTTTTTAAAGAACTTTTAACAATATGAGTATTTGTGACACAAGATGGACTGTTGCTTAATAACTTGACTATATGTGTATTGATGATACATAATAGGCAGTTGTTCATTAACTTTGACAATATGTGTATTGGTGATATAAGATGCTCTAATAACTTTTGAAGATATGTGTACTGGGGAAATAAGATGGATTGAGTTTGGTATTGTGGGGTTTAATGCAATTTTTCAACACATTGTAGGCTATGTTGGCCAATATAGTTGGTGGAGGAAGAACCGAGGAAGAACCACCAACTCATGGGGAAACTACCGGCAAGCTGACTGAGATCATATGTGTGAGTGAACTGTAAAGGCAAGTACCAGAGACCATTCAGCCACCCGAATCATTTTGATTAGTAATTTCTTATAGATATTTAAAACATCTTTATATAAAGCACTCCCTGCCTTTCTGCAGTGTATCTTAATATGTCTAGCTGATGGATGCCCATTCCAATATTGTGTCTGGATGACATGGATACCCACTCCAATATTGTCTGGACGACATGGATACCCACTCCAATATCATGTCTAGATGATATGGATGCCCACACCAATATTATGTCAGATTACATGGATACCCACACCAATATTATGTCTAGTTGATATGGATACCCACTCCAATATTGTCTGGATGACATGGATACCCACTCCAATATCATGTCTAGATGATATGGATGCCCACACCAATATTATGTCTAGATTACATGGATACCCACTCCAATACTATGTTTAGCTGATATGGATGCCCATTCCAATATTGTGTCTGGATGACATGGATACCCACTCCAATATCATGTCTAGATGATATGGATGCCCACACCAATATTATGTCTAGATTACATGGATACCCACACCAATATTATGTCTAGTTGATATGGATACCCACTCCAATATTGTCTGGACGACATGGATACCCACTCCAAAATCATGTCTAGATGATATGGATGCCCACACCAATATTATGTCTAGATTACATGGATACCCACTCCAATACTATGTTTAGCTGATATGGATGTCCACTCCATTATTGTGACTGGATGACATGGACACCCACTCCAAAATCATGTCTAGATGATATGGATGACCACACCAATATTATGTCTAGATGACATGGATACCCACTCCAATATTATGTCTAGCTGATATGGATGCCCACTCCAATATTGTGTCTGGATGACATGGATACCCACTCCAAAATCATGTCTAGATGGCATGGATGCCCACACCAATATTATGTCAAGCTGATATGGATGCCCACTCCAATATTGTGCAACTGAAGAAACCCTGGTTCAAGATGCAAGTATTAAGATTAAATAAAATGAGGGACATAACGGAGTCAAATTTGGTGAAAGAAAAAGTTAAAACTGAACCTTCTAATAATAAGATTTCCTAATATGAAACCTCTCACCAAACTGGTTTCAATCCATCCAGTTTTAGAAGTTAATATCAAGGATAATCCTTTATGTTCCCTATATTGAACATTAAATGGTGTGGGTAACCCTTATGTTCCCTATATTGAACACTATAAATGACAGGAATAATCCTTTATGTTCCCTATATTGAACAATGCTAATGACAAGAGTAATCCTTTATGTTCCCTATATTGAACATTTTAAATGATAGGGGTAATCCTTTATGTTCTCTATATAGAACACTTTAAATGATGGGGGTAATCCTTTATATTTCCTATAAATAACACTGTAAATGATGGGTAATCCTTTATGTTCCCTATACAAAGCACTGTAAATGAAAGGGGTAATCCTTTATGTTCCCTATATTGAACACTTTAAATGACAGGTGTAATCCTTTATGTTCCCTATAAAGAACACTGTAAATGACAGGGGTAATCATTTATGTTCCCTACATAGAACACTGTAAATGACATGGTAATCCTTTCTGTTCCCTATAAAGAACACTGTAAATGACAGGGGTAATCCTTTATGTTCCCTGCATAGAACACTATAAATGACAGAGGTAATCCTTTATGTTCCCTATATAGAATGCTGTAAATGACAGGGGTAATCCTTTATGTTCCCCATATGGAACACTGCAAATGACAGGTACTAGTTTACATTTCCTATTTAGAACAACGTAAATTACAGGGGTAATCTTCTATGTTCATTACATAGAACACTGTAAATGATGGTAATCCTCCACATTCCCTATAAAAACATTGTAAAATGACAGAGGTAGTCCTTATGTTCTCTACATAGAATAAAATGATGGGTAATCCTTATGTTTCCTATACAGAATACTCTAAAATGACAAGGGTAATCCTTAATGTTCCTATATAGCATACTCTAAAATGACATGGGTAATCCTTAATGTTCCTATATAGAATACTCTATAATGACAAGGGTAATTGTTAATGTTCCTATATAGCATACTCTAATGACAAGGGTAATCGTTAATGTTCCTTTATAGAATACTCTAATGACAAGGGTAATTGTTAATGTTCCTATATAGCATACTCTAATGACAAAGGTAATCGTTAATGTTCCTATATAGCATACTCTAATGACAAGGGTAATTGTTAATGTTCCTATATAGAATACTCTATAATGACAAGCGTAATTGTCAACGTTCCTATATAGCATACTCTAAAATGACAAGGGTAATCCTTAATGTTCCTATATAGCATACTCTAAAATGACAAGGGTAACCCTTAATGTTCCTGTATAGAATACTCTAATGACAAGGGTAATCATTAATGTTCCTATATAGAATACTCTAAAATGACAAGGGTAATCCTTAATGTTACTAAATAAAACACTATAAAACGACAAGGGAAATCCTTAATGTTCCTATATAGAATAGTCTAACGACAAGGGTAATCGTTAATGTTCCTATATAAAATACTTTACAACGACATGGGTAATCCTTAATGTTACTAAATAGAACACTATAAAATGACAAGGGAAATCCTTGTTTCCTTTATAGAATACAATAAAATGACACGGGTAATCCTTATGTTCCCTGTATAGAACACTGTAACATGACAGGGTTGATTGTAATATTTCTTATATACAATACTGTAAAATGACAGGGGTAATCCTTATATTTACAACACAGAATATTGTAAAATGTGTATATTAAGTGTATACATTTATCTGATAAATCAGTAAAAGGTGTCTGTGGCTATTTTATATTATGCATTGATGGTTAGTGAAATTTATTTAGATACAATGTTTTAAAAACATTATATTCTTTTATTTGTAATCAACTTTAAGAGGATACCAAATAAAGATGGTTGATTAAAGGAAAGATTGATATAGCAATACCAGACTCCAAATGAGGATTGATGTAGCATGATGGGAGACTCCAAATGAGGATTGATGTAGCATGATGGGAGACTCCAAATGAGGATTGATGTAGCATGGTGGGAGACTCCAAATGAGAATTGATTTAACATGATGTTAGACTCCAAATGAGGATTGATGTAGCATGATGGGAGACTCCAAATGAGGAGTGATGTAGCATGGTGGGAGACTCCAAATGAGAACTGATGTAGCATGATGGGAGACTCCAAATGAGGATTGATGTAGTATGGTGGCAGACTCCAAATGTGAGTTGATATTGCATGATGGCAGACTCCAAATGAGAATTCATATTGCATGATGGCAGATTCCAAATGAGGATTGATATAGCATGGTGGCAGGCTCCAAATGAGGATTGATATCGCATGATGGGACACTCCAAATGAGAACTGATATTGCATGATGTCAGACTCCAAATGAGGACTTATATTGCATGATGGCAGGCTCCAAATGGGGACTGATATTGCATAATGGCAGACTCCAAATGAGGATTAGTATAGCATGATGGCAGATTCCGTATAAGAATTATAGTTCAGTACATGTAGTCATACTGCTGTTAATCACAGTTGTAAAATAGGTGTCTAAAGGTCAAAGTAAAATCGGTGTCTAAAGGTCAAAGTAAAATCAGTGTCTAAAGGTCAAAGTAAAATAGGTGTCTAAAGACTAAAGCTAACATCTCCAACTTGCTTTTCTTATAAACACATTCAGGGCTTACTTGCTAATAATATACTGGAATGTCTTTGTACACTCATATTTGCTTATAAAATACTGGAAGGTCCATGTACACTTATGCTTGCTTATAAAATACTGGAAGGTCCATGTACACTTATGTTTGCTTATAAAATACTGGAAGGACCATGTACACTTATGTTTGCTTATAAAATACTGGAAGGTCCATGTACACTTATGTTTGCTTATAAAATACTGGAAGGTCCATGTACACTTATGTTTGCTTATAAAATACTGGAAGGTCCATGTACACTTATGTTTGCTTATAACATACAGGAAGGTCCATGTACACTTATGTTTGCTTATAAAATACTGGAAGGTCCTTGTCACTTATATTTGCTTACAAAATAAAGGAAGGTCCTTGTACACTTATGTTTGCTTACAAAAAACTGGAAGGTCCTTGTACATCTATATTTGCTTACAAAATACTGGAAGGTCCATGGTCATATTTGCTTACAAAATAATGGAAGGTTCTTGTACACTTATATTTGCTTACAAATAACTGGAAGGTCCTTGTACATCTATATTTGCTTACAAAATACTGGAAGGTCCATGGTCATATTTGCTTACAAAATAATGGAAGGTCCTTGTATACTTACAATTTGCTTACAAAATACTGGAAGGTTCCTATACACTTGTTTAGCCAGGGTATTATCAGCATGTGATGGCATCACATGGGGATATATCCTGTCTCATATTTCATCCTGATTAACTTCACAACTGGTAGTAAAGCTACCAACAAAGTCATATCCTTTGGATTTACTACCTGGAATCACTGAATTGCACATTTGTCAAAGTGGGATTGTCAAAGTGGGAAATAGTGGGTTGCCATGCTGTAACAGTATTTCTCCAAGGACAAGTCAAGAGGGACAACTTATTTTTTTTTTGTTTAGAATTCGGAGACACACTAAAGATATGTTACATACATGTATGCCCAAAAGTTTTGCACAAGTTGTGGGTGTTTTTTTATTCAAGCATGGCCCTATTACTGGATATATATTTTGATGTAGAAAATTCTCAGTAAACCTTTGGTTATGGCACTAAAATAAAACCCACGTTATGCAATGCAAATATGAATCAGTATCCAATTGCATTTTACTTATATTACTGGGTATACATCAGTATTATTAACTGTAGGTGAACAGTCTTTAAATCTTCTCCTTTACTTGTACATACAGTCCAATATGTATAAAAAATAAACAGACTTTATGTTTGAAAGTTTGTGACAAGAATCAATGAGAATTTTCTTTCTTCACATTGTACACTTTGAATGAAAAATATAAACCAGCTTATCATAGAAGAAAATAAATGGGCTTTAATTTATTTTTTAGATAAAAGATGTATCATCTACAATGACTTATAAGTCAAGTTCGACTGCAAACTGGACAGACACAGATCTGCCATTGCATTATGTGCCAGCAGATCTGAGTCAATGCCAATTGATAGGTGTAATTAGTATAAAAAACAACATAGACCATGATCTGCCAGGTCATTATACAATGGCAGATCAGGGTCTATGCAGTTTGCAGTTAGTCTCACCTTACAAATGAGTAGAACTGAAATTTCCCACTACAAACACTAATCCTAATCAACTAATTAACCTTAATGATTCGTTAGGAATCAGATTATCAATATAAAAATCGATACAACACTGATGCAAGATAGAATTTGTCACATCATTACTTCCTGTGTATTGATGCAGCAATGTTGGATGATGATTATGATGCTTATCATTCAGGCAATTTCCACAGTTTGTGTATTGAACAAGTGAAAGGAGCTGGAAAGTGGACATTTCATTGTAATTAGTCTGATAGTATTAATATATTCCATTGAGTTGCCTTTGTAAGTTGTCACCTTTGTCATCAATGTGCAGAAGGATGTGAACTTACATTCAGTATTCAGGTAAAATTGCCACTGTATGAAAAAGATGTAAAGACACTGGGTGGCAATTGTAAATTTTTCCTTTGACCTTGCTGCACTTTATGATTAATTGACACACTGCATGAAGCCTCATTATCTCCAGCTGAAATCCAGGTTCAATCATGGATTCAGGAACATTCATCCAAATACACTCTATGTATTCTATTTACAAGACACTCTACAATTTAGGTAAGAGACTAACAAGGTACTGACAGATTTGGATAGAGCATCAACAATGTGACTAACAAGGTACTGACAGATTTGGACAGGACATCAATTATGTAGTTAACAAGGTAATGACAGATTGGGATGTTACATCAATGATGTGACTGACATGGTACTGACAGATTTGGACAGGTCATCAATAATGTGGTTAATAAGGTAGACAAATTATGATATTGCATTCATGTGACTGACATGGTACTGAATATATTGTATATATATATATATATATATATATATATATATATATATATATATATATATATATATATCTCTTAAGAAATCTTGATTTTCAGATATTATTCCCATGGTGCTGCATTTATGTAAATTGAACTTGATAATCCGAAAACAGTAACTACTGACCAAAAATATTGTAATGGGAGTGTATGTTGAAATTTTATTAACTTTTAAAATATCAATGGTGTAGAATAAAATCAAATTATATTTCTGTTTCCTAATGAAAACTAGCATTGATCAAATTTGGTAGCCCACAATTAGGGTAAAAAATGCAATTTTACTTTCACTGACAGTGAAAATACAGGGTGCAGTAAAAAAAATTGTTCAGAGAAACAATTAATGTTGTTGGAAAACTCAAGCTGTCCAAAAACTCACAGTAAAGATGGCAAATCTTGTGTTGTACAGGGAAACAAACATATAAATAGTTTTAGCTTAGGATACCAAAACTCTCACCCCTCTGGATACAAATTCACAGCTTCACCTATCTTTGCAACATCGTACCTGGTTAAAACAATCATTTGTACTTTAGATTTCTTGTTCCCAATAGCAGTGTCCACTCAGTGGTCATTCATTTTGATATACTTACTAATGGTAATCTGAAAGATGGACCACAATCAAATTCTAAAAGAGAAAGGTGTTGTCAGTCACATGTCTAATTTCACATGAGTAATTTTTGTGTAGAGCTGGTCAATTTTCATAATTAAATAAAGCATGCTGAATAGCTAAAGGTTTATTGAAAATGGCCATGACTGTGATTAATCAGAGATTTAATCAGATTTATTGTACTTCAGTCATCTGTCTGGTGTTTATAAAATCAGCAAATACACTTAGCCCTTTCCCCTTTTGAGAACCTGATCAAATATTGCCTTGCCTTATATCAAAATACTATATTTTTGCCATTCTGTCCCCCATCAAGAAAGGCCTCTGATACTACATACTGTTTATACTCTCTTATAAGATAAGTCCAACTGCAAAAACTGCACAGACCCAGATCTGCCAACGCATAATGCACTGGCAGATATTGGTCTGTGCAGTTTGTTAGGAGTAATCAGTTGTCAATCAACATAGAACCTGATCTGTATGTACATTATGTTAGGGAAGATCAGGATCATTGTTGTTTTCAGTATGACAACAACTTATAAGTGAATATATATGGTACACAATATCACCTAATTGTAACTGATGTCATCTGATGCTATTCATTGGGTTCATTGAATAATTAACCTCTACTATTAATGTACATCACTCTCTCATTATAACACTGTCCATGGAAACTGTAACCAATGAAATACTGTCCATGGAAACTGTAACCAATGAAAGACCTTATAACTGGAAACATGTTATAATGGAGGTCTGTATAGTGCTGTAATTTGATGCCAACACTTTGTGTTGTATTTTTGGCATCTATATGTCTCTATTAGCCAATCAAAAACAAAGTCTATGAATACTTACCTAATTATTAATCATTTTGTATGTCAATACAAGCCCACTCCAACTTGAGGCCGAGGCAGTAGTTTTACTTTTGGGGCATTAGCCGTAAGTTTTGATCACTGATCATTTTTCAAGAATAAAGGGACACCCAAATCTATATTTAAAAATTGGAGTTATTTTTCATCCATTATATTATACCTACTTCTACAAAATCTCCCAGGATTGTCAGAAATATCATTAGCCAAGTAATGGACAATTTTAACTGAGGACAAAATTGGAGAAATTTTAGCGAAACTGGAACCCGTTCAGGTCTGCTGACAGAAAGGCTGATCCAAAAGTTTTGTGGCAATGATCTGGATCAGATCAAGACTTAATCATCTTAAGAAAGTCATCTCCTAATAGGAATTGTTTCAGCAAAAACAGTCAATCAAAAATATAGTCTTGTTCATCAGCAAAAACAGGTAATATGGGAACTAAGATGGCAATTTCCTGTCTGCCATCATGCCTTTATTATAAAGAGCAGAGAAAATATGGCAGCCCGACATCCATCATCATGCTTCTGCTAACTAAATAAAAATCTTGGTCACAATTTGGTCAGACCAAAGACTATACACAACCACAACCAAGGTCACAAAATGGCCAACCAGAGATCATGGTGAAATATGTACTAGGACAAAGTGCTGCCTAAATTGGGCTAGGGAGGTCCTGGGTTCAAGCACTGGCCTGGCCATGCATTTGACAGTAGGTTAGAAAATCATGGTTTCAGTATTTGGGCCTAAGGGCAGCAGAAAGGGAGGGTATCTAGCAGGGGTTACTGACATGCAGATAGGGAGGGTATCTAGCAGGGGTTACTGACAAGCAGATAGGGAGGGCATCTAGCAGGGGTTACTGACAAGCAGAAAGGGAGGGTATCTAGCAGGGGTTACTGACAAGCAGATAGGGAGGGTATCTAGCAGGGGTTACTGACATGCAGATAGGGAGGGTATCTAGCAGGGGTTTGCTGGACTGCATAATGGGAGGATATCTAGCAGGGTTTAATCAGCATATCTATGCAGACCTAGAAAATTATTCCAAAAGAAAAAAGCTGAGGAAAAAGGAAACTGTCTCCAGACAAAAGAACGAAATGTAAAGTATCACAGGAACAATACAAGGACACATCTACTGAAAGTTCAATTGGAAGCAGATCCACTCTCAGTGTTATGATTTAGCAATGGATGACTATTAGGGCAGTCCACTTGTTATTTGGCACTTAGGTTTGGTTATTGGTGATCGACCATGGTTTTATTGTCCAGATCAAGTAACTAATAATGTAAAATATTAAATTAATGGAATGGAATAACAGAGATCTGAGCACAGATATAGAACAGAACAACATGAGCCCCCATATGTAAAATACAACAATTTAATCTATTACATAAACAAAATGAAATTGAATATGATATTTGCAAAATACACTTTCTCTCATAAATAGAATTACAAAATTTATAAGAAATGCTATTAGTCATTACAGTATACTGGTAAAACAGATTTCATCATGGAATCAAGTTAATGACTGAACCCATTTTGCTCAGCATGTCTGCATAACCTGGATGCTTCCAGTCCTCTCAAAGTCTACATTGGTGACAGGTAAGATTTGCCTTATTCCTTTTCCTCTTCTCTCTATTTCTCCACTCTTCTGGCTCATGAACTATACATGGTTGTCTGCTGTCTTTTCCTACAGCATGGTGCACATATGGAGCTATTTTTTCCCCTTTAAATAAATAACAATGCAACCTAAATATTTTCAGGTTTTTTTACTACTGGGATCAAACAATGATCCCTACTCTTTTTATGTCAGATATCATCCTATTGTAATTCAACAGAACTAAGGCTAATATATTATCTTATCGTAATTCAATGACTGAGGTTAATATGAGTCACTTCACAACCTGATGCTGATACACAACCCTATTACCCTGAAATTAATGTCTTTTCCAGCAGATAGATGCATTCCTAACTGCAACCATGACATAACTAGACATCTTAGTAAATAGTACTGCACCCTTATGGGTTGCAAATCACTAACTGGAATATATTGGTCAGCATGCACCAATTTCTCACTCAAAAAGAATTCACGACTTAATTACACAAATTAATTAACGGCCTTCACTCCTTGTCCTTACTAAATTACATGCTAACTAGCAATTTCTTGACATAATATTTCTAGATATAGTAAAATAAATTCCTAGCATACATGATACATATCATTTACAATGGCTAAATTCACATATTCACACAATTTGTATCAGATGTAGTTCATGATTACCTTAGAATACATGAGTCATATAACATTCAAGACAAATGCATGCAAACCATTAACTTTCAAACTCATGCAAAATTGATATATGAATTTAAAATGAATAAATTCAACAATTAATTACAAACTATTATCAATGAAGATATTGTAGTGATTGAGACAAAACTGGTGCCTTCGGAGACTTGCTTCCTTTTATATGAAGCCAAATCTCTTTTTCTGTGTCTCTCAACTTTCAGAGAGCTGTCCCTTGGACAACTTATACAAGAAAGTTACTTTCCACTAATCTTGGAGTCAACTTCTTGCCTTCCAGCAGAAACATAAACTGACTGATTTCACAAGGGAAATACTTAAAACCCTGAATTTTGTCTTAGAAACCCACAACCCTAATTTAGTTTAACCAAATAGGATTAACTTTATCTAACTGCCACCAATTTAACATAACTCATCAAAGTTAGAATGATTGTCTCTCTTCTGCCTTTATTAATAACTATGTCTGGAAAAACTCATTTTACGACACATATTTCCAAATGGCACAAATTGTCTCAAAGATTGTCTGTACTTTGAATTTTCCCACCACTTAACCAACAAGTTAACATTGCTTTTCTATCTGCTGCAGTGTTATACCATTGGGACCTAATTAAAAATCAATTATGCCCCCAAACAAGGAAGGTAAAACCATTGCAGGCTAGCAATTTATTGCAGGCCTAGCCCATATGTCAAAGTTAATTGTTATGTGTCATGCTGACCACAACATGATGGACTTCAGTTATCATGCTGGATTTTTTTTTCCTTCAAATTCACTCTGTGACAATGGCCAGCAGTGAGTCCACTGCAATACAGTAATGGAATGAATGCAATGATTTTGCAACGGAATTAAATGACCTGCAGTAGATCCACTGCCATGTCTTAAGGATGGACTCCTATCAGACATGCAGAATAGCTACCAGGTTCCTGGAGGTACCAGGTTTTATTCCCACTTGGTCCATGAATATTTCCTCTTTGTGACAGATGTATCTACCAGTGACATTTCTGACCCTTACAGGAAGCAAATTATTATGTAAATATTATATATGTCTTTCATACTTAACTACTGTCAATATAAACCAGTTGTACACTTCATGGAATTAATGCAGCAAATTAATCATTCATGAAAAGGATTACAATTAGCCCACAAATGTCACCAGCATTGATGACAATGGACTTTGGATGAGTGGTACAAATGAAAGAATTGAAAAAGTGATAAAATTTAATTTGCTGTTGACAGAACAACGCCTCTGTATGTGAGGTATTCAATGTTATACATAGCAGTCAGTGAACCTGCTGAACAGTCTGTAGGAAGGTATTAATAAATGTCTGATAAAACATGACCATTATTCACTGGTCACTGCAGTGGACATAGAATGGATACTCCTTGGAGATTTAAATATTCATGGACAAACACTTCTTGAAGAAGTCTTTAATTAACAATAACCATCTGTGATGGTATATCATATACAATTGACCAGGAAAGCAAATAATGTTAAATTAATAAAACCCATCACTGGTGATGTCAGGAGCCTGCAATCAACCAGATCAATAATTGATAATGTCAGGAGCCTGCAATCAATCAAATCAGCACCTCTTTGGCACTTCTTGTCAATTTAGGTAAAGAAAAGCTGTTTTATAACAACTCTCACTTCAGTGTTTTTTAGTGGGGCCATTGTACATTGTTCTTTGTGTATTTAATCAATGTTTTGCAATGGACACATATTTGGTAGTCTACTGTAGTACTGATATATCCCAAAGTTAAATCTGGTTGTGTGATGTTAACAGCTGCATCAAGAGATCTCCCACTGACCCATGGAGAAAAAAAACCCAACTCTGTTCTCACAAATCAGGGATTTTTAACTAACAACTGCTGAGTGTGCTTAACAGTTATGTCTTTTATGTTCATCAATTTGGCCAAGCATTAGCCACAGTATGCCAAATTACAAACTTATGATTTCTGTTTTACTTTTTGGTCTAAATTCAGATCTGTATCATTTATTCAGTCATGAATTTAAAGCTCCTTTGAAAAAAAAGTTTTGGCCAGATATCATGTGAACAAACCGATTAATTATTAATTGATAATTGATCAATTAGCAGAAACTGATTATTGGTCAAACAAGTCAAACTGTAACCTATCCAGCAACATAAATGCAAGGAATCATGACAAATGATCTGGACAATGATAAGACCCAAATTTTATCTATTTTAATGACTTGCCAATATAAGGAGGTTTCAAAAAGACCTTGTATGGACCAAAATATCTGTCTTGCAGAGGAGGGCATGCTACTTAGGAGGTTGTTTACTGAGGGGCCATGTTACAGAGGTTGTTTTACTGAGGGGTCAGGATTGCAGAGGATGCAGTGATACAGACAAGGCCGTATTACAAAGGCAGTGTCACAGAAATGGCTCTATTAATACTAAGGCTGTGTTAATGAGGACAGTGTTACAGAGGAGGATATGTTACTGGGGAAGCAGTGTTACAAATGAGTCTGAATTACAGATGAGGATGTTACAGATAGGTTGTGTTACGGCAGTGCTACAGGTGAGGTTGTGTTAAAGAGGCACTGTTACAGGTGAGGCTGTGTTGTAGAAAAAGCTGTTTTAAAGAGGGGCAAACTGTTACAGAGACGTCTGTGTTACAGAAAAGTCAGTTTTACAGAGAAGGCTGTGTTACAGAGGAGGTAATGTTACAGTGTTGGCTGTTTTAAAGAGGAGGTTAGTGTTACAGAATAGGCTGTTCTAAACAGGAGTTGGTTTATTTGAGCTTGATTCAATAATGTTTTCAAAATTGATAAATTGCTCACCTTTCATACACTGGTCATTGGCCTCATAGGCTAATATAGTAATAAGGCAGGTGCCTTTAGTTTGAAAGATACCCATCCACAGAAGAATATTTCAGGCTATTTGGTAGAAATTGGAAATAATGGCATATTGTTTAAATGTGTTTCTACTTCACTGGACTAAATGGGCATTGGCATATTTTCTTGTTTTTGTTGGTTTAACTCCATTTTTCAGCACCTGATATGCTATACAATGCAACCAGTATAACTGGTGGAGGAAGAACCTGGGAAAACACAAGTAACAATCACTGACCAACGGGAAGCTACTAGCAAGCTTTCTCTTAAGGTCAATAGGGTCTTCTTTCCCCATCATTTTCTTACCCACAATGGTTGAAGCCGAGGCATGAACCCAGATGGAGAGAGGTGAGATGGTGGTGACTGGTACATCAAAGCACCCGGGTCCCCAGCATCCTTTTGTATTAGATGTGAAATGTGCTAGGACTCTACCTGTCATACTGGATGTCTAATATGGTAAGGCAGTTTTCTAGAGAAAGTTGTTCCAGCCGGCCATACTTGACTGGGGATATGAATCATTTGTATATTTTATACCTGGTTGCTATGGAAATCACACCATTACTAGGCAAGTCACCCAGAGCACAGCTTTGACAAAGCATGTCCTCAGAAACATTTATGTCAAGTCTGATAAAAATTGGCTGGGCCATTCTGATGAAGAAGAGCATGTCCTAAGAACACCCAATAAAAGTCCTAAGAACACCCAATATGAGTCCTAAGAACACCCAATACAAGTCCTAAGAACATCCAATATGAGTCCTAAGAACATCCAATATGAGTCCTAAGAACACCCAATACATGTTCCAAGAACACCCAATACAAGTCCTAAGAACACCCAATAAAAGTCCTAAGAACATCCAATATGAGTCCTAAGAACACCCAATATGAGTCCTGCGAACACCCAATACAAGTCCTAAGAACACCCAATACAAGTCCTAAGAACATCTAATACAAGTCCTAAGAACACCCAATATGAGTCCTAAGAACACCCAATATGAGTCCTAAGAACATACAAGTACTAAGAAAACCCAATAAGAGTCCTAAGAACACCCAATATGAGTCCTCAGAACATCCAATGAGTCCTAAGAACATCCAATACGAGTCCTAAGAACACCCAATAAAAGTCCTAAGAACACCCAATACGAGTCCTAAGAACATCCAATATGAGTCCTAAGAACATCCAAGTCCTAAGAACACCCAATATGAGTTCTAAGAACATCCAATGAGTCCTAAGAACACCCAATACAAGTCCTAAGAACATCCAATACAAGTCCTAAGAACACCCAATATGAGTCCTAAGAACACCCAATACAAGTCCTAAGAACATCCAATATGAGTAATAAGAACACCCAATACAAGTCCTAAGAACATCCAATATGAGTCCTAAGAACATCCAATGAGTCCTAAGAACACCCAATATGAGTCCTAAGAACACCCAATACAAGTCCTAAGAACATCCAATACAAGTCCTAAGAACACCCAATATGAGTCCTAAGAATATCCAATATGAGTCCTAAGAACACCCAATATGAGTCCTAAGAACACTCAATACATGTCCTAAGAACACCCAATACAAGTCCTAAGAACACCCAATACAAGTCCTAAGAACATCCAATAAGAGTCCTAAGAACACCAAATGAGTCCTAAGAAAACTCAATATGAGTCCTAAGAACACCCAATACAAGTCCTAAGAACATCCAATACAAGTCCTAAGAACACCCGATATGAGTCCCAAGAACACCCAATATGAGTCCTAAGAACATCCAAGTCCTAAGAAAACCCAATATGAGTCCTAAGAACACTCAATATGAGTCCTAAGAACATCCAATATGAGTCCGAAGAACATCCAATACAAGTCCTAAGAACACCAAATACAAGTCCTAAGAACATCCAATACAAGTCCTAAGAACACCCAATGTGAGTCCTAAGAACACCCAATATGAGTCCTAAGAACATCCAATGAGACCTAAGAACATCCAATACGAGTCCTAAGAACACCCAATACAAGTCCTAAGAACACCCAATATGAGTCCTAAGAACACTCAATATGAGTCCTAAGAACATCCAATACAAGTCCTAAGAACACCCAATACAAGTCCTAAGAACACCCAATATGAGTCCTAAGAACATCCAATATGAGTCCTAAGAACACCCAATGTGAGTCCTAAGAACACCCAATACAAGTCCTAAGAACACCCAATATGAGTCCTAAGAACACCCAATATGAGTCCTAAGAACATCCAATATGAGTCCTAAGAACATCCAAGTCCTAAGAACACCCAATACGAGTCCTAAGAACATCCAATATGAGTCCTAAGAACACCCAATACAAGTCCTAAGAACATCTAATGAGTCCTAAGAGCACCCAATACAAGTCCTAAGAACAGCCAATATGAGTCCTAAGAGCATCCAATACGAGTCCTAAGAACACCCAATACGAGTCCTAAGAACACCCAATATAAGTCCTAAGAACACCCAATGAGTCCTAAGAACATCCAATATGAGTCCTAAGAACATCCAATACAAGTCCTAAGAACACCCCATACGAGTCCTAAGAACATATAATACGAGTCCTAAGAACACCCAATACAAGTCCTAAGAACACCCAATATGAGTCCTAAGAACACCCAATACTAGTCCTAAGAACAGCCAATATGAGTCCTAAGAACATCCAATACAAGTCCTAAGAACACCAAATATGAGTCCTAAGAACACCCAATACAAGTCCTAAGAACAGCCAATATGAGTCCTAAGAACACCCAATACGAGTCTTAAGAACATCCAATACAAGTCCTAAGAACATCCAATACAAGTCCTAAGAACATCCAATACAAGTCCTAAGAACACCCAATACAAGTCTGATCAAAACTGGCATGGCCATTCTGATAAAATGTCTGAAATAGGTATTCCACATGCTCATACAAGTGACAGAATCATGATTTCACACCAACAGATTTACACATTTTGATAAGTAGACTCACTTCAAAACTAGTACAATTTTTAACAGAACAAATTTTACATTCTTCAAGGGGAATGAAAAACAAAATAAGTGCAATTTTTGCCGTAATATGTATTTTCTTCATAATAAAAAAAAATGGCAAGTTTGAACATGAATCATATTCTGATTCTGAAGGCAATTTACAATAATAATTAATTAATATGATTCAGTATATTGTTAATTAATGAAAAGAGAATAGATGTTTATCTTATAGTTCACTGCCAAAAGTTTTTAATAACATTTGATAGCATTTTTAGTTTCCTCTGTCTGGTGAGCACTGCTGACATTCATTGTGATTATTAAGCTTCACACTAAACATGTTCTCAATAGTTCTCTGGTCCAGATTTCCACCTGAATCACTTTGTATTTTGCAAAACATGGAAAATGTCCTATGTGTCTCAGCATTAGACTGACAAGGCATGTATCCTTAGTTCTAGCTTCAGTTTTCCTGTTGTAAGGCTACAAACTGCTTCCCAACAGTTGTCCAAATTATTTTCAGCAGGAGGGAGGAACTTACTGACTTGGACTTAAGATGTATTCCCGAGTCTCATCCTCATGTAATTCTTTTTCTTCATGGCTCAGATCCCAAAATCTGTTGGCAGGTTCCACCACTGTAAATAAAACAAAAATAAAGATTTGATTTAGGCTTAAAATAAAAAATGAAAAGATACATGGCATATTTATGCTTTTATCCCAAATTTAAAATGAATTATCTTGTAATATATTGTTGACTGGTATATTTGATCTTGGGATTGAACTTAATTTATGTCCATGAAAACTTCAAATAGTTGATGAAATTCAAAACATGCATACCTTTGAAAGACACAATGCAAACTCAGGACCTTGTCTACTCACCTGCACATGCTTAAATTCTGAGGTCCAAGCATTGTTCAACTTTTAATATTTCTTTGCCAGTTGTTTTTTAGCATTGGGAGAAAGCACATGTTTTGGCATTTTGCCATCAATTGAACAAAATATGTAAGAGCTGCCCTTAAATATTCCTCTTAAAATATGTTGAACAATACTGTTACAACTAAACATTACAAAAAATTAAAATACTTACTCCAGTGCATCTGACAAAACCTTTTATTATTGTTGATCTCTCCATCTTATCTCCTTTCCACCATTGCTGATTTTCATCAAAGGCTCAGATGACATCATGACCACCTTTTATTCCTTTAGTTGTCATAACACCATTAAAAAAATCCTGCATTTGGTCTTTAGCTCCCCAAATTCCAACAATAAGGTAATCAATTAACAGCTTGCTGTGTACACATGTCAGCTGTTCTTTAATAATCCTAATGATCTGCCATGCATCATTGTACTGGTGGAACATTTCTGGTGCCCAGTAGACTGGTTATGGCTGGTACCTCTAATGTGTTGATAGAACACATAAAAACTTAATGTGGTTTTTTAAATCAATTTTAAAAAATTTAATTTTCAAAAGCAGAAGATTTTAACTATAAAACATTATGTGTGGTAGAGAACCTTTAAAACTGTATTTTTGGCCTACTGACAGTAGAATCACATGTATGTATGTTTGATCTGGAAGCCACGCCATTGTTATGGGACTCACTTCATTCAATTTCACAGAGCATGTCTTAAGAAACACTCCTGCCAGGTCTGACTGATAACTAGCTCAGTCATTCAAAAGCAGAAGTCAAATATAGGTGTTCCACCCAGATGCAAAAGAAACTATACCACTATAGGGAAACCAGGCAGAAAATGTTTTGACAAATTATGTCTTAACAAACAGTCCTACCCAGTTTCTGTTTGTTTGTTTCTGTGTGGCTCAACCTTTCTGGAGAGGCTGAAAAACAGGTTTTTGGTTGCTGTCTAAGCCACTTCACTGCTATAGAAGCAGCATCACAGTTTTGATAGAACATGTCCTAACAAACACTCCTACCTAGTTTGATTACCACTGGCTCAGTTATTCAAGAAATAAAGTCAAATATATCTCTTTCATATGTTTGCTATGGAAATACCACTTCTTCTATGAGACCCACCCCAACCATAATTTCAACAGAGCATGCCTAAGAAATATTCCTTCCTAGTTTGACCAAAAATTGGCTCATCTGTTCAGGACAAGTTGAAAATAGGTTTTCCATATGGTTGCCATGGAACCAAATCCTTTGCTAGAAGAGCCACCACAGAAAAACAATTCTGATAATGTGTGTCCAAAGAAAAACTCCAAGAAAATTTGATGAAAACTTCCTCATCTATTTTAATAAATCCTAAAATAGGTTCTCCACCTTGTTGGTAAGAAAGCCACACTGTTGCTAAGAAAGCTACAACACACAAAATTTGGATAGAGCAAGTTCTAACAAATATCAAAATTGGCTCTGCCATTCTGGAGAAAGAACCCCAACTGAAAATAGATTTTTCATATGGTTGCTATAATGCACACAAATGCCACACTGGGTTATACAGCATTTCTAAAGAAACATTCACAGGAAGTTTGGTCACAACTGGCTCAACCTTTCAAGACAAGAAATTTTTCAAATTGGTTGTTAAAGCAGTCAAAAATATTACTAGGGGAGTCAAACCAGACATATTTTGATAGAGCATGTCCAAAAAATCATGAAATGATATAACCATGAATCATATATATTGTGATATTGGTTCATTGTGATATTGAGACATATCATCATATACATTGTGATATTGATACATATCATCATATACATTGTGATATTGAGACATATCATCATATATATTGTGATATTGAGACATATCATCATATACATTGTGACATTGATACATATCATCATATACATTGTGATATTGATACATATCATCATATACATTGTGATATTGATATTGATACATATCATCATATACATTGTGATATTGATACATATCATCATATACATTGTGATATTGAGACATATCATCATATACATTGTGATATTGATACATTGTGATATTGATACATATCATCATATACATTGTGATATTGATACATATCATCATATACATTGTGATATTGAGACATATCATCATATACATTGTGATATTGATACATTGTGATATTGATACATATCATCATATACATTGTGATATTGACACATGTCATCATATACATTGTGATATTGATACATATCATCATATACATTGTGATATTGATACATTGTGATATTGATACATATCATCATATACATTGTGATATTGATACATTGTGATATTGATACATATCATCATATGCATTGTGATATTGATATATAGTGATATTGATACATATCATCATATACATTGTGATACTGATACATATCACAGTACAGAAAATTTCAATGAACTCCACGAGAATATGAGCAGGTTTCTGAACATCTACTGTTAAATACATAATAGTACATCATGAGACAGAATATGAGTGAAATATACTGTTCAATAAACAATAGCACCATTCTACCCAACAGAATAGGAGAGAAATATACTGTTAAATACAGAATAGCTACCTAGCTAGCTGGATATGTTTACTGCTTATCATTTCTCTGATTACTATTAATTCTCCGTTGGCTCAGAAAAAAGTGACTTTTTTGCTCGTGCTTTATAACTTTTTGGTCTTTTTTAATTGTGATGCACAATATTTTATGAGTTGTATCAATATATTGTCACAGTTCTGATATACTGCACTCCATTGAATTGGAAGTTACTGGCTTTAATCAAAATATGTAATTGATGAAAGAAATATTGTGATATTGAGGTGAATCGATGACTCATGACACCATTAACTGCAACAGCATGCTATGTAATGAATGGTCCATTACAAGGCGAACACTGATTGATAAATTCATCAGTCTGTGTGAAAATAGCAGCACACTTCATTACTATAACCTGGTCTATTACATATTAAATTTGAATAATTGTATCTACACTGAATGCATAATAATTGCTCAATCAACTCCAGAAATAAATTAAGCCATTTGTCTTGCACCCCCCCCTCACTAGTACTGTAAGTTTTTTGTTTTATTTTCTTTTTACCAACATATTTGGACATATAAAAAGAATAAATTTGAGGCATCTGAAAAATATAAGGTGAAGAAGGCACAAGCAGACTGGTACACCATACTCCCATCTTCATTAGTACATGTACCCAATTCTTTTCATACATTTTGAGGCATGAGGGTAAACGCCATTGTAAAGTACTGTATTTACGTGTAGGGTTGATGGCACATCAGCACAGGAAAGACTACTGCACCCAGGCTGGTCTAGGCAGGATTCAAACTCACAACCCACTGATTATGAATTTGGTGCTCTAATGACAATTGCTGCAGCCCATGACCCCCTCACCCACCCCCCAAAAAAGTAGGAAAGATCGGCAAATAGAAAGACGGATCTAGCAGCTACTAGTGATCTACAATTCTACGATGCAAAGTCTGAAAAATGTAGCACTTTGACTTTGCATACAGTAAGTTCTCAAAACTAAACTTAAAAGGACAATTGGCCAGGTAGAGAAACTGGTCAAGCCAAATATTGATTTTTTTTCAAATTCCATTTCCATTGATAAATGTTGTCATTTTTGCCAAGCCTGTGAATGAGATTGATGATCTTTTGATTAAGGAATTATCATTGCTCTCTAAGCAGAAAGTGTCTAGAGTTCTAATATCAGAAACCATAGCAACTATATACATGTACATGTATTTTGACTACAAAATGTGAGTTCATTACAGGTATTGTATGAAGATAATAAAAAACTGAAAGAAAAAATTAGTTTAGTATTTTTTTTAGTTATTCATGAAATGGGAATCCTCCCACCTTCATGGTGAATATATGGAGCCTTTCCTGTTTTCAGACAGCCCTACCTTAGCTTATTTTCAGATAGCCCTGCCTATATCATTCTCAGATGGCCCTGCCTTTCTTAATTTCTGATAGCCTTGCCAGTTATTTTATCAGACTAGCCACATTTATTTAAATCTTTTCAACATAAAGTACTTAAAGGTTCCAAAATTTAATGATAGTCCCCAATTTTTTTACAGAAATAAAATCACCCAACTAAATTTAAAGTTACATTTACTCGACTTGGTCCCCCTTTCAAGGAGTCCTCAAGGGTTGAAAATGGGCTCCACTACCAATGTAAAATATTTATAAATCATGCAGAATTTCTTATTTTTAGCAGTATGACCCTGAAAATTCCAACTGTTTTTTTCCCTCCAAAATGATGGGCCCAAACCACCATCCTATCTTAGCTTGCTAGATCTCACTGAGATGTAAAAATTTGTATCTAAGTTACAATCAGAATATCCTTTTCTCTTTCCAATGAAAAATCTCTAAAATTCAGTCATTGTGACTCTGGCCTTAGACTTTTGACTCCAAGACTGAGTGTACTTCCTTAACCAATGTGCAAGTCATTCCAAAGAGTTTGGTAACTGATAGCGGAAGACTTGAACTACTGTGTGGAAAACGTTTTTCTTCTTTCAATCACAGTGATCTTGACCTCTGACCTTTGACTTACCAACAGATAGGGTTCTTCCTTACCCCAAGTGCAAGCCATAGTTGTTGAAGGTAGGCAACTTAAGTTATTGTGAGGAAACAAAAAATTGTAAAAGACAGATGGACATTTGGTGGACATATTAAAAAAGCCCATATATAAAGAGTACTGACAAGCATCATTATGAAAACTGCAGAGTGTAACATTTTCAGGAACATGACACTGAATCCACAAAATATTAATGATAGGTATAAAATATCATTTGATGGTCTATATCTATTTATTAAATCATTAAAATCATGAACATTTTGTACCAATGTTTAACTGATTGATTAAATAAAGTTTAATTTAAGTAAAATATTATGATTTTCATCATATAATTGCTTTTACATTCCCTGTTTAAAGACAGATGGAGAGAACACCTTTTTCAATGAGATCTACTGAATATAAGGGGCATGTTACCAAATGTACTCAATTATAAGTCAATTCCAATTGGAAATCATGTACCTGTATGCAGTTTGTAAGGAGTAATTAGTAAAAAAAAAAATAAAACTGATGTCATCTCCATATGAAGGCCACATCACAAATCCATATCAATCAATAACACTTCACACTTTTTAAAGGTCACAGTCAATTGCCTACCATTTATACTCACTTATAAGTCAATTCAAACTGCAAACAACATAGATCCTGATCTGACATTGCAAAATGCACCTGCATATCATGGTACAGTATATGTTGTTTACTGATAACTCCTAACAAACTACACAGACCCAGATCTGCTGGCAAATTATGCAACAGCAGATCTGGGTCTGTGCAGTTTGCAGTTGGACTTGACTTATAAGCGAGTACATACAGTATATATGGTGTTATGTTAGATACTGTTTTTCAAAAGAATTAAGGCTTTTGTATCAGTAAATTGTTTGCAAAATTGAACGTTAAACCACTGTAATTGAAGTGCTGTCACTCCACATGTATCACTGGATATAAACAGAGAGATCCCACTAATTCAGGTTTTCATGGTTATTTCCAAAACTGTTATTTTCCTTAAAAACGAGCCATGCTGCATATGATTTTCATCATTTTAAATGTGTTGTAGTATTTGAACCCAGTCCTGAGTCCAGCATGTTAACCACTGACCTACTGTGTCTCCATTTTCAAATGTGGGCATATTGACAATAAGTTTTCTGATGATAACCACTGTTAAATATTGTTGCATATATTTCAGACACTATTTTATGAATCACATTTTTACAAATTTGGTTTCCTTGCTACATTCCATAAACTTGATAATATTTTTGTAATTTATATCAAGTACTCGGATGCTGCTAAATGTGCCTAAAATGAAAAATACGGCAACCAGTCTGACATTGGATGTTTAAATATTTACCCCTCCTTGTGTGGAAACTGGGAAAATGAACCAAGGACCACAGATGACACTGATGTAAAGTAAATGTGTTACAGCTGTATTATTCTTGGACTGGATGAAACTGCATTTTATTTACACACAACAGACTCAAGAAGATCTTTCTCCAAATCTAAGGCCATAGCAAGTTCAAAGGGAAATAACTCTAATTTTGCTGTGATATCTCCTTGTGGATGTTAACTCCCTTTATATGGTTTTGTGTATAGATAGATAGATTGATAGATAGTTAGATAATTGTTTCAAATCAAATGAATTTAAGGGTCAAGGAAGAATCTACAAATCAATGCTGCCAAAATTAATGTGTAACTAGCACCAAGAAACTTTCTTATAGACAGTGACACATTACTGTACAGCATTAGCATTACACAAAATTGTTTCAATAAACAATTGATGATTTTATAATTTAAGCTTATCAGTTATTTGTACCTCAGCAACCAGTATTAAATTACATGTTATTGACTTTTAAAAATTAATTTTTTAATTAAATCAATTTAAATTTTGCTTAAATATGAAATAGTCAGAAGTAATTCTTACATGATGCTGTTGGACATAACTGATGTTGGATAACCTGACTCTAGTATCACTCTACCTGTTTCCCTGATGTGATCATTCTCATAATCATTAAATTTGATATAATAAAAAACACCACATTTTTTAAAATTTTCGGTTTTGTCCTTCACATGTGTAAGGTAGAGTTTTAGAAACAAGAATTACAGAACACATCAGTAGATAGTCATTGGTCATACGTGAACATTGTGGCAATATGGGATATTCCATCGTCCCCAATCAGACCAAGGTCATCACAAAAGAGGACACAATATAGGAAAGGAAGGGGAAAGATGCAATCAAAATACAATAGTGAAGGCCAACACTAAACAGGGACAAGGGGTAGAATTGCCACCTATCTACACCAGTCTCCTCATAGCACATGACCATTAAAAGTTACATGAACAACGTTAGTCGCTGATGAATGTCGTGGGATATTGCCAAAAATGTCAAATTTATAAGATATATATGCTCTGAGTATGGTAAATTACCAATGATCATAAAACAAGTCCTGTTTAATCTCTTGAAAATTTTAGGATTTTCTTACATTCAATAAATTTCAAAAACAACAATTTTACAACAGTAACTTTTATTCTTTAAACTGCCTCAAACTCAGATGAAAATCCCTAAACTTGTGTACGGTATTGGAACAAAAGTTAAAGGACACCAGTTTTTTATAAAGGGCACTCAGAGGGTTATTATTCCTGAGGGGCAAGTTTTCATTTTAGATGGTAATAATGCATTTTTAACAAAGGACTTCTTCTCTAGTATGTCCAGTATTCTTCCACAAGATTGCTAAGAAAATTCATTGTCTTTTACCTCCTAAATAATAAACCTTTTTTGTCCCAACCAGTCTGAAGTGTCAACTAGTGTGGATGTTGGAAAAAACACAGCTTAATTTCATGTACACATATTAGTTATAGATTTATGCATATCTTAGCAAACCGTCCATACAAATTCAATTTATTCTCAGCCTTTTGCCACTAGAAAATCCTTATGATTACTGACAGCTTTTGCCACTAGCAAATCCTTATGATCACTGACAGCCTTTTGCCACTAGCAAATCCTTATGATCACTGACAGCTTTTTACCAGTAGCAAATCCTTGTGATTACTGACAGCCTTTAACCAAAACTACAGTTGTACTAAACTTAAAAGCTCAAAGTAACAAAGTGGTTGACACTGTGCCCTAAGAACTCAAGATATTTTTTGCAAGGTTACTGGACAACAGGCTTCAAAGGGTACATGTACTAGTCACTTTCAGTTCTGCTGAAAATGGCACTGTCAAACAAACTTACAAAATCTGTAGAGGTTCATAATAAACTAACCTTGGAATCTTGTTCATAATAACTGATGCTGTATGTGACTATATTTGATTAATAAGGAACTTTATAGGCCTCTTGAAATAGCACATTTATAAATTATACAACTCTTTAGGCCTTTATAAAGTAAATTATCTATCTGTGTGTGTAGGGGTTGGGGGGTGTTCATCAATAAAGTGATATACTAAGTGGACTTAAATCCCAGGAAAAGATTGCAATTTGTAAATGACCTATAATTCAAACCTGGTTTGGTATTTTGTTATGGATAAGATCTTTTAAAAGCCTTTTAAGTATTCCTACAATACAACAAAAATTTTAAATCAATAAGCTAATCTTTCGATACATTTTAAAAGTTTTCTTTTCTTTATTTGTCATAATAAAATGCAATGTGTTATATATATATATATATATATATATATATATATATATATATATATATATATATATATATACACAGAGAGAGAGAGAGAGAGAGAGAGAGAGAGAGAGAGAGAGAGAACAGACAGTCAGTCAGACAGAAAGACAGAGACAGAGCGACAGATGCAGAACAAGAGAGATGACTAAACACAAAGATTTTAATCAATAAAGTCATGAAAAAGGCACTCATCAAAGTTGTGCTGTATTGAACTAGATTAAATTTGCAGAACGCATTATATTCTTATTTGGCTTCCCATGACCATGACCTAGGTCTTTCCAACACCAGAATCAATAGGCTTCTTTCTTTTCCCTTGTTTATCTCTTTATTAACTGCACAGTTATCTACAATATTTGATCAAGAAATTTACTCTTGAATAAATGTTAATAATGTCTAACCTATTTTCTTGGATCTGCAATAACCCTGGTTAGGTGCATGGTCTAGAAGAAAAGTTATCATGCAAAAAAACATTTGTTTCCTTTGATTCAGTGACCTTGACCTTTGATCCCCAAAACAAAATGCTTCTTTCATACCCAACATCATCCACAAGCACCAGTGAAGGTACATGGTCAAAAACTGAAAATTGTAAGCAGAAGCTATTTTTCTTCTTTCAGTCACAATGATCTTGACCTTTAACCTTTTTACTCAATATCAATAGACATTTTCCATACTCCAGTTGCAAGCCATTCACAAACTTTGATTCAGGTACGTGATGTACAATTAATGCTATTTTGCAGAAGAAGAAAAAAAAATTCTTTTGTCAGTGACCTTGACCTTTGACCTTTCAACTCCAAAAATCAATAGGACTCTCCTTAATTTAAGTGCAAGCCATCCACAAAGTTTGTCAACTGTATAAAGTCCACAACTTGAGTTACTGTGTGGAAATAAAATTAGTAACAGCACTTGAACGGACAGATGAACATCATCATATCATAATGTGCTCCACATACAAAGGCGGTGAAAGAACTAATGCAATTTGTTTTCATGAATATTGCTAGCCTAATATTCAGCATGTAGGTAACGTCATTGATTGAAATAATGTAATAGACCATTATCAACTATTCACGGTCTCTGGTGGCAAACAAATTCACTCTCATTCATTGTCAAGCAAGCACATTGCAATAGTTTGATCAAAATATATATTTGGAAGTAGAAAAAACAAACAGAATAGTTGAATGTATTGGGATTATTTTGACAGCAACTACATTCTCTAAACAATAGTTACATACAATGCATTTTGTCATACACCATGGTTTATTTTTACATTGGCATTGCCTAGAAAGCAAAATGTCCAAGGAAATGAAAGATTATTTCCTTACAAAACTGAAACAGTCAGTATCTCTGTAACAGGATGTCAATTTACAAAAGCACTACAACAAGCCTATTTTGACATGAAATTGTGATGTCAACAGCAGATACTGATGTAAATAACATGGCAGGTGTTTGCAAGTGGCAGTCTTGCTTAATATCAGAATGATCCTAATGTAAATGGGATTGCCTTAGAAAGAAGTTGAAAGAATGGTTTGAAAATATGCCAGTATCAACAACAATTCACCAAATTTCAGTAAAATCTGAGTTTTCTGCTTGAGTATAACAGGCGCTTTTCATGTGAGTTGATATACAGATGCACTCAAACCACTAAAACAGTAATTAAGTCATATGACTGTTTTCTCTACAACTGCTGAAACAGTAATGAAATTATATGACTGTTCTCTCTATGATGGATAAAACAATGATAAAGTTATATGACAGTGTTTTCTCTGAGGCTGACCAAACAGTGATGAAATTATATGATGGTTTTCTCTCTGTGACTGCTGAAACAGTAATGTTGTTGTCATAGGGTTTAATGCCATTTTTCAGCACAAGATAGGCTATACATGGCGGCCAGTATAAATGGTGGAGGAAAAACATGGGAAAACCCCAGAAAGATCCACGACCCACGAGAAGCTACTAGCAAGCTTTCTCACATACCCACACTGGCGAACCTGAGACTCGAACCCACGCAGACAGAGGTGAGATGGTAATGATCCATGACGGTGAGCACTTTAGACCACTTGGCCATTCAGGGCCCCTAAACAGTACTGAAGTTTTATGACAGTGTTCTCCCTGAGACTAACAAAACAGTAATGAGGTTATATGACAGTGTCTTCTCTGAGACTGAAAAAAACAGTAATGAAATTATATGACTGTTTTCTCTATGAATGCTAAAACAGTAATGAAACTATATGACAGTGTTCTCTATTAGACTGACAAAACAGTAATGCAATTACATGACAGTGTTCTCTCAGAAACCACTAAAACAGTAATAAAGTTATATAACAGTGTTCTCTCTATGACTGACAAAACAGTAATGAAATTATATGACAGTGTTTTCTCTGAGACTGACAAAACAGTAATGAAATTATATGACTTCTCTCAATGACTGCTAAAACAGTAATGAAATTATATGAGTATTCTCTATTAGACTGACAAACAGGAATGAAATTAGATGACAGTGTTCTTTCAGAAACTGCTAAAACAGTAATGAAGTTATATGACAGTGTTCTGTCTGAGACTAACAAAACAGTAATGAAGTTATATGACTGCTATATATGACTGCTACAACAGTAATGAAGTTGTATGACAGTGTTCTCTCTGAGACTGACAAAACAGTAATGAAATTATATGACTATACTCTCTACAACTGCTAAAACAGTAATGAAATTATATGAGTGTTCTCTACTAGACTGACAAAATAGTAATGAAATTACATGAGAGTGTTCTCTTAGAGCCTCCTAAAATAGTAATGAAATTACATGACAGTGTTCTCTTAGAGCCTCCTAAAATAGCAATGAACTTACATGACAGTGTTCTCTTAGAGCCTCCTAAAATAGCAATGAAATTACATGACAGTGTTCTCTTAGAGCCTCCTAAAATAGTAATGAAATTACATGACAGTGTTCTTTTAGAGCCTCCTAAAATAGCAATGAAATTACATGACAGTGTTCTCTTAGAGCCTCCTAAAATAGTAATGAAATTACATGACAGTGTTCTCTTAGAGCCTCCTAAAATAGTAATGAAATTACATGACTGTTCTCTTAGAGCCTCCTAAAATAGTAATGAAATTACATGACAGTGTTCTCTTAGAGCCTCCTAAAATAGTAATGAAATTACATGACAGTGTTCTCTTAGAGCCTCCTAAAATAGTAATGAAATTACATGACAGTGTTCTCTCCTCTGTCTTCTTATGTTGTTGTTCTGAACTTAAATTTACTAGTTAGCTTTCCTCCGAAATCACTGCTTATTTCTGAGTAAAATCAAACAAAAGTAGAACTACAATAGGCATATATATATATATATATATATATATATATATATATATATATATATATATATATATATATATGTAAAATAAGTAATCATATTGTTGGATGATGGGACTAGGAAATTCAGTGATGGGACAAGTGGATACTACATTGCACTGGTCCCAGAGCAGATTCTAGATTGCATAGATTCTGTGAAATCAATTTTATTCATGGGGATAAAAAAGTTTGGTACATTTCATTATGCTAATTTTTGTGAAATTTGTAGTTCCAACAATCCATGACTTTAAAGGCAGAATAAATAAAGATCCACTTGTTAAAACAAATGGTCCACCACCTGTTCCAAATGGACAAATGATTTTCAATTTACAGTATGTTTCCTGTTTATAACCCTAGAGCTATCAAAGTGGCCTGTGTTGTTAGTTACTGAGTCATATACTGAGGGATGTTCATGGAAGATATCAAAATGACCTGTGTTGTAAGTGAGCAAGTATTATAGTGAGAAATGTTCACAGGAGCTATCAAGACCTGTGTTGTGAGAGAGCCTCATACTAAGTGATGTTCAGGGTAGCTATCAAAGTGGCCCATTGTTATAAGGAAGCCTTATACGGAATGAGCTATTAAAGTGGTCCATTTCTGTAAGGAAGCCTTTTATTGAGTGATGTTCATCGGAGCTATTAAAGTGGCCCATGTTGTAAGAAAGCCTTATATTGAGTGATGATCATGGTAGCTATCTAAGTGGCCCATGTTGTAAGGAAGCCTTACACTGAGTGAGCTATCAAAGTGGCCCGTTGTTGTAAGGAAACCTTTTACTGAGTGATGTTCATGGGAACTATTAAAGTGGCCCATTGTTGTAAGGAAGTCTTCTACTGAGTGATGTTCATGGGAGCTATTAAAGTGGCCCATTGTTGTAAGGAAGCCTTTTACTGAGTGATGTTCATGGGAGCTATTAAAGTGGCCCATGTTGTAAGGAAGCCTTATACTGAGTGATGTTCATTGGGGCTATCAAAGTGTCCTGTGTTGTAAGTGATTGAGTTTTATGTTGAGAGATGTCCATGGGAGCTATTAAAATATGTGACCTGTGTTGTAAGTGAGTGAGTTTTATATTGAGGGATGTTCATGGAAGAGACATCAAATTGACCAGTGTTGTAAGCGAGGGAGTTGTATATGGAGAAATGTTCATCATAGCCTTAGTTGTGAGAGAGCCTCATACTGAGTGTTGCTCATGGGTGCTATCAAAGTGGCATGTGCTGTAAGGAAACCTTATACTGAGGGATGCCCATGGGGGCTATTAATATGGCCTGTGTTGTAAGGGAGCCTTATGCTGAAAGATGCTCATAGGAGCTATCAAATTGGCATGTGCTGTAAGGAAACCTTATACTGAGGGATGCCCATGGGGGCTATTAATATGGCCTGTGTTGTAAGGGAGCCTTATGTTGAAAGATGCTCAATGGAGCTATCAAATTGGCACGTGCTGTAAGTGAGGAAACCTTATACTAAGACATGTTCACAGGAACTATCAAAGTAGCATGTGTTGTATTAGGAAGCTGTAGGCTGAGAGATGTTAATGGGAGCTGTCAATCTGGCCTGTGTTGTAAGGAAGCCTTATTCTGAGAGACATTCACGGTAGCTATCAAAGTGGCCTTGTTGTGATGAAGTTTTAGGCTGAGACATGTTCATGGGAGTTATCAAAGTGACCTGTGTTGTAAGTGAGCAAGCTTTATACTGAGTGATATTCATCCTTCCATCTGCCCATCCATCTCTATGTTATCCATGTAACCTAAACTGTACCTACCCAATTTTAGCAAAGATGATATCTGGTATGATGTTTCAGAACAAAAAAGATGATGAAATTTTCCGAATCTGATGCAGTTTGCAACAATTGGGTGTAAAACATGTACACAACATATCTCAAGAATCGTGTTTAAAGCAAATATCCAGCAAAAGAATATACAATGAGTAAAAGCTTTTTTAAAAAACAACATTCCATGTTTGTAAACCATAGTATAATTTCCAAGTACATGTTTATAAATCCAACAAAAGGAATATACAAGGATATGCACTGGTCATGGGCAATATGCACTGGTCATGGGCAATACGCACTGGTCATGGGCAAAAAGAAGCAAGATCAGTAAGAATAATAATTCCATTGCTTTTAATAAAACTTTGTCTACTTAAAACTGAAATAGACCAAAAAATTATATTTATTTTATATTATACATAAAAATATTAAATACCAAAAGGGAAGAGATATGTTTGATACATGATTTTACTAATGCCAACTCAACACAGGTGCAGGTTCTCAATCCAAACCATGATTTAGACTGACCAGAAATCTGGTGGTCTGAAATTAGCCATCACGCCATTTAATGAAAAACAGGTATTAGTTATCCATTAGATAAAGGTGAGATACCCTATTGCCCAAGTTATTCCACAGTTGTTTTTTTTATTTATAGAAGTCATCGTGGAGAGTGCATGAAATCAAGTAAGTAAAGTCATCAAATCAAGTAAGTCGAGTCATCAAATCAAAGCAAGAGAGATAGATTATACAGGAATCAGCAAGAAGCATAAGCTCAGTTCAATCTCTCTCTTCGTTAACAATAATATTACTTTCATAATGTGGCTGATGTCAATAATGAAGGCATAATACTGCCAATATGTAAAAACATGATAATGAGATATTAAAAGAGAATTATACACAAAATATTGTTATAACGTCAGACAGCACTGGTAATTGTATACAGCTGAAACAGTTTACTGTATACATGTACTGTACTTTCAAATCAACAAATGTGAAAGAAGAAAAATGGATATTATTGAAGTGGTGGGGTTAGATAAAGGACTTATAACTTAAGTGTAGGCAGTATATATTTAAAATAAACAAATTTGTACCAGAGATATAACAGCTTAATGGAAAGACATAAGTATTAAAGAGACAAATCTCCTAGTTTTAATTATATACTTATGGACCACTTTGAAGATGTCTTCAGTGACGTCAACCGATTCCAAGGGATTACCCATTAATAATGAAATTATGAGTATAATATGGTTATGTCTGAAACACTGATGGCATTGTTTTGATTCTTAGTTTGTACAGCCATCATGGAGTTCTTTTTCAAGCAGTTTTCAGGGACTTCCAAAAGTTTTCAAGGATTTCGAAAAGTTTTCAAGGACTAATTTTTCTTACAGAAACTGAACTTTATCATTGCATACATAGGTACAAAAGTAAAAGAAAATAATTTTCACAACACTAGTGCAAACCAGTTGAATTCCATCATGTCATGTGTCATTTGATCTGCCGAATTTTGACCCCGTTTTTGTATTTATCTAGTCATTATATTTGAAAACATGTAAATTTCTGATCTTAAAAAGTGAAATATTTTATTCAGTTTTATTGTTTTGTATTCCCTATGATAAATCCAAGAAGTTGGGGGAAAAAAAAGTCAAGGAATTTCTAAAAAAATTCAAGGACATTCAAGGATAAAACTTCTTTCCTACAATTCAAGAAGTTTTCAAGCTAACCTATCAAATTCAATGTCTTTTCAGGGTTGTACAAACAATGTGATTACACTAAATGTGATTACATGTACAATGAATATGAGCAGTGAGTGGATAAAAAATGGAAACCTCAAAATCAGGTTCAGTAAATAATTTTTTTTTAATGTTACTAGGTCATACATATTTACATGTATTTATCATCATATTTTGCACCTTGGAAAACTGGTACACCTTGATTTCCGATAGCCGAAACATCTCATGTTGCCACCCCCCAAAATGAACTTTTGTAAAATGATACAGGTGCTCCCATAACTGAAATGAGCTGAAAAGGTGACCTGAAATATAATTTCCACAGTACATTATAGTTATATAATTAAGTAGTCTGTTCACATTTCAAAAGATATTTTAAATTTCCAGATTTTTAAAAATACTTTAGTACATGTATTTAGGATGTTACTAGTCTGCAGGCAAAAAAGTGGAGTCGCTGAAGTTAGTAAACTTTTCTAACATGTTAAATACTTAACACATAACAAATAGGATTAAATATTAGTAGAACTGCATACATACCTTGTGTCTTCTACAGCACTGGAATGGGAGGTACAAAAGTCGCACCAGTTCTTTCATGCCCTCTTTCATCCCCTCCGTCATCCCTGGATTTTTTCCATCCCCAGTCATCTCTGAGGCTACAGTGTACATGCTATTGCCATGGATCACATGGCTGTACACCTTATCAGTTGCCATGACAACTGAGAGTCGGGCTGAAATCAGATACAATCAAGTCAGTACAACTGGTTTCTACTTCAAATGGCACTTAAATATCAGAAGTAACTAAACAATATTTATCTCCGTGTCAACAGACCCTTTACACATTTTTTTTTACATCATTAGATGCGTAAGGCCAAGATGAAGTATGCCTGCTCCAGATGTTTTATCTGGTTTATTTTCATGGTTAATGCCACATCAACACGTCAAGGTTTAAATGTTGCCAACCGTTATTTGCCTGGTCAGGATTTCAAACACGCACCCTTCTATCTGCAAGTCTGGCATTCTAACCACTGAGCCACCATGGCTACTATAATTGGGGAATTCTGGGTAATAGAAGCTCCATCAGAGAGTAAGAAGTTGTTTTAACTGAAATGCTGCAAAACCTACATTTTTCTTTGTTTAGTGATTGATGCATTATGTCCTTTCACTTAGGCTGAAACATTTACACCTATAATGGTTTAGTTGAGTTTACTGTCAGTAAATGTTTACATAATCAATAATCATGTGAAAACATACTCACATGCCTGTTAGTGACAGTTAAAATCAGTTCCAGCTGAATGATATATTTCCTTTGTCTTCAGTTAAGATGACTGTTTTAGTTGAGTTTTTCTGTTTCTTTACTTGAAGCAAGGATAATTTTTACACTGAATGTGCTATTGCTAAGAAAAAAACCCCGAGTTGATGAGAATTAACTGCATCAGACTTTACACGATATTACACATCAAGTTGATTCAATGATAAACTGATGTAAGTAACTTTTTTTTTTAAAGTAAAAATTTGAAATTTATTAGTCACTGCAAAATTTGCTAGTTATTGTAGATTTGACAAAAGTATATGCATGCCCAGGCAGTAGATCTGATTGCATTATCAATTTGTCATCATATACATGTATGAAGCAGTATGAAATACTACATTAACGAGCCTATGTAACTTATGCCTAAATTGTCAGATATATTCACCATGATATGTCTTACAAACTAAATTTTATTACAACTTGATTTAAAACACATACAACAGATGAGAAAAAAGTAATGTATGATATGCACATCAGTAATTGTTTAACATGCTGATCAAGAAAAGGGCAGAATTTCTATTCAGCTAAATTTCATCATTTCAGTTACTATATACCATATACATATTTAGAAATTTTGGTAAATGATACAGTTTTAAGTTCTTTCCAAATGAGTGTCTGATTAATCACTTGCTGTGACGAACTATATGGTTGGGGTGGGGTGCTCCCAATATTTTATTTAAACTATTATAGAAGTCCCACCCAGGCTCTATTTTGTTGGAAGTTAAATTTAGTGAAAGATAGATGTAAAGCTCCAAGCCCCCAGTCAGCAATGCCAATGGTTAGATGGTTAAATATACAAAAAAAGTTGAAATTCAGTGAATAACAATTTAATAACAATTCGATAATCGACTGACTCAAATTTCCAATCACACTCCTTCTGCTCGACCCATTAATAAGTCTATTGCATCACTTGATTAGCAGTGTGAGATTGATTTCCACCTGTCCTTGTATTTCTACTCATCTGTTGTATCCTTTCTCTCCGTTATTTCTCCCAATTCCTTCTCCTCTTCCTCCCTGACCTTTCTCCAAATTCCTTCTCCTCCTCCTCCTCCTTGACTTTCTCTAGACTCCATCTCCTCCTCCTCCAATTTCTCCCCCATGACTACACTTCTGTCAACTTCGACTGTCTCGGTTATAGTCTCAATTCCGTCTACAACTCTTGAAAACTTGGGACTCAATAGAACTCAATAGAACCATAAATTCTCTGTCCCCTAAAAACCTTCCTGTGAAAACACAAGGATGGTACAGTCTTTTTCCTTAGCCCTCTCATCTTCAGTCACGCATTCATTCACATCGAGATACTTATACGTTCTTGTATGGTAAAACAAACATCATAATACAGCATGGCATCAATTACTTCTTATACATACATCAATAAATTCCGTCACATCAGTACATATTCCCAATCCCGTTATACTAAACAATATCACAATAATTAGACACTTTTCTTTACCTTACAACTCATACAAAGTATGCAAATATTCAAATATCCATGCTCTGATACATGCATACATACATAGTAACTAATCTTACATACTTCAGCCATGTTTCCAAATTCACAATTTAAACATGTGTAAATTCTAACATAATACATTAATAAATGCACTGAATTACTATGAAGTAACCAAATAGCAAATTACAAAATTAATTTTGACCACAAGCTAACAATCTACATAATTCCACCTCGCATCTAATAATTCTCTACATAAGGCTCAAGCCCACTTCTCAAATACGCATGTAAATGAAACACTGCAAAGGTAATTCTACATACTAAATGATCCTAGTAATTAAGTGTACATACTACAAATAATTACAATTATGATGCCGTAATATTCTGTAAATATCGATCAAATAGCTTGCTGACCTTTTCGAAGCTTTGTCTTTCCTTAGAATCTACCTCTAAGTTCTGCCGCCAGATTACGAGTGGCTTCTTTCTCGGAGTAAACCCTATTGATCTGCAGTCCTTCCAGGTGAATACTAGATTACTCTTATGATTTTGGAAGGTATCATTTGGGTCTGAATAGTAATCACGCCCTCTATCTCAATTTTGATTGGATATCACTGTGGACTGACCAAATCAAACTTAGCAGACAATGTCCCTCTCGCTGTCCGTCAATGTGGGGATGAATAAGAACATGCCCCATTCACCCTGTGGACCTTTTGATCCTTGAACTAACCTTTAACATATAGGTGTGATAATGGCAAGCCTTTGTTAAGTGATGCAACCGGTTGCCTTTGCCAACTCAAGTTTCCGGTCTCTGCCTGGTCATGGTAACCTTGCGTAAGAGTTCAACACTAACCCTGTGTCAATCTTTAGACATCAAACACAAGGCTGTGGTAATATTCCCAAGACAGGTAGATTACAGCTTATACATGACTTTAGCTGGGTGCTTAGCAAATGTGACACCTGCGAACAAAACAAACGATTTATGATCAAGACATTTGTTAGAACTGACGATATTGAAATTTCAATGCATATTTTCTATGGGGAAGTTTTGCGAAAAATTTGTTAACGCGATCTCGCTTATAATGCAATGTTAATCTTTGGACCCCAAGCATCGCGTTATAGTGGGTTTTACCTGTATGAAAAAAAGTAAACACTGACTAAGAATTAACAGAAATAATTCTAAAACTACTATAAAATATGATTTCCACATTGTGAAATTTAAAAAGTTTTTAAGTAGGTGTGTATACTGGATGAGTATGATTACTGATTTAAAACCGATTATTGGAAATTATATATTGATACTCATGATGAACACCATATTCAACTTCTTTAAAATGTGGAGCACATTATATCTACTTGAGTTGCATTTTGTAATAGGGGCTGGTGGCCTAAATTACTGAATAAAGTATTATTATTATTATTATTATTATTATTACTATTATTATTATTATTATTATGTATACTGGATGACAATGGTTATAGACTTCTCAGAACTCCATGATTCATCAATGTCGTAACTTTTGTATTTTATTTCTCAGTAGACCACATTTTCCAATCAAGAACGTTCTCAGTCCAATAAAAAAAAATGGAGTCCTGGGATATGTATAAACATGATGGCAGAAAATAAAGGTTATTCATATGTAACTCATAAACAAGAAAAGACAAAAATTCCATTCACATTCAGTCATTGCAGATTAAACGTCCTGTTTGAATTCAGTTTCAATGAAGGTATGCTGTAATGATGAAAAGAAGTTTTAATATATTTCATTCCATTTACTCAAATGCATTCAAAGAATTTATTTTCGTTTTATCAGAGCCAATACAAGAATGAAAAACATAAATATTTGTAAAGATTATTTTTGGTTTTGCTTGAAAAGAGTGGCAAAATACATGCAATAAAACTATAGATCTAATCAGATGTAATGGTCAACTGTTGTTTGAAGTACTGTAGTAGATCTGATGGTCAACTGTTTTGAAACATGGGCAAGTCAATGTTTTTGTCACTGGTGTTGTAGGTTGAATACATGATGGAAGCAAGATTTCATGACAAAACTGATTTTACAGGTGCTCAATAACTATAATAACGCCCACATGGTAAGAAAAGATGTCTTCTTGTCCATGCAACAGTCATACAACTCTCAGGTAGAATCTGCTTAATCCCCTTGTCATGATAGTTTTATTTATTGATGTAGTGTAGCAATTAAACCAGAACCAAGACTTCCATATAGTATTTACTAATAGTTCTTGTGAAAGAAATATATAGGTATATATACATAGGTAGATATACATAGGTAGATATACATAGGTAGATAGACATAGGTAGATATACATAGGTAGATATACATAGGTAGATAGACATAGGTAGATATACATTCTACAAGTGCTACATACTGGAGAGAGTTTTGCAACTGCTCTCCAAGAACACTTCTGATAGACTTCGTTGAGAGAAAGGAGGAAAGGGCAGGGTTAATAATGTGCCAATGTACAATGCACCTGCTATTATGGTGAACACTTATTCTTTCACTCACTCTACCTACTTACATATACATATACATGCTACATGAGATGATCTCCACAAACACGTTCTACTACACACAGTAATACACAGTCAAGCAGTCTGTACACTCTAAACATATCATGGCAAGACAATACATACAACTGATATAACATTTATGCTCAATATAACAATGGCTACATTACAATTGTAGAAAAGCTGTCCACCCTTTTTGTTTAGGGAGGGGGAAAGACTGCATGTTTTATTGGCATAAATATTTATGTTCAGCCAGAACCTGGATGTGTCATCGATACTGTATAGACCAACACAGCTATCAGTAATGGGTGCAATGCAAGGGCCCAGTTCACTGCAACTGGACTAGAAGATCTAAATATATGAACTGTTGGGAATAAATGAGACTAAGAAGTCCTATAAGTGATATGGAATGCTGGACAAAAGCAATTGGTATTAACGGCCAAAACTGTTCTAAATGATTTGGAATGCTGGACAAAATAAACAAGGCATTAAGAAACCATAACTCCTCTAAATGATGATATGAAATGCTGGAAATCAGAATTATTCAAAATCTCATCTTTGTAATGCTAAATCCAATAATCCTGGGTTAATCATATTTGACAACACTTTTTAACTTTTCAACCACATACACAAATATAGAGAAAGCTAACCTGAAGCTTTTGTCCTCATGCTAAAGACTTCATCAGCAGACTGATTTAATCTCTACTGAATGTTGAGCAATGTTAACAGATTGTCCCACACAGTTAAGCTTTCACCAAAGTAAATCCTGGGTTAAGTTAACTGCTTAAACTAAAACCAGAAAAATTGGTAATCAGGGGCCATAACTCTCCTAAATGTTGTGAAATGCCGGAAATTAAATTCATTTTAGGCCTCATCAATATTAAGCTACATGCTAAATTTGGCTAAAATTCAACAATCCTTTTCAAAGCAATGAATTGGAAACCAGACACGAGGAATGATATTCAGACTGTCAGAACTACTGTTAAGTGATGTTCCGGAATTCTGCAAATTGAACTTGTTCAAGGTTTCTTCAGGATGGAGATGCATATCAAATTTTATTGCAATCCAACAAACTCTGGTATAGTTATACAGCAAAAGAAGTCAGTAAGACTAGCAATTAGGGTCCAAAACTTTGAAAATTAAGTCCTGAAAGACTGAAAATTAAATTTATCCAAGTTCTCATCAAGAAAAAGCTGCTCTACAAATTTGGTTAAATTTCAACGATTCCCATTAAAGTTATCTTCCAGAAATGTATATAGAGAACGGACATCATTAATACAGGGCTCTTGCAATTTCATCAAGCAGGGCCCAAACAAATGTAAGCTTTGTATCCTAGAATGAACTATATAAAACAAATTGAAATCAGTGAAGAAAACAAGTGTCACAATAATTGCCCTTCCTGTGATATCTCTTCAAAATGTCTGAGCCTCTTATTTCTTGAAAACAATTTTTGCATAACCAAAATAAAATTTACCATTGATAGTATTTATGCTTAACAGTCCTCTTACATATTCTTGTAAGGCATGACTGGAAATTATTGAGCATCAGGTCTTCATAACCTTGACCTAAACTTACTGTGCAAAACCCAATATTTTATGTTCATACTTACAATTACCTGACTTCTGACCTTTAGACCCCAAAATCATAAGGCTTCTTTCTTGTGCTCTAAGTGCAAGGATCCTGAAATTTTGCTGAATGAACATACTCAAAAACAAAAGTTATTCTGCAAAACCAATTTTTCAATGAGACATAACCTTTTGACCCACAAATGAGCCAGCTATATTGTTGCTCAACATATAGGCCTTCCATGAACTTTGGTAATGGTACATGGTCAAAAAACATATAGTTTTGTACTGAAACCATTGTATTTTTCAGCCACAATGACCTTGACCTTTAACATTTTGGGCCCAAAATGAACAAGTATGTGCCTTACTCCAAGTGAAAGTCATATACAAAGTTTAGCAAAGGTCAATGATGCAGAACTAAAATCACTGTGAAAACAAATTTTCATCTTTCAGTTACAGTGCCTCTGAGCTTGAACTTTTTACCACAAAACTGATAGGCTTCTTTATCCCATGTGCTAGCCATCCCAAAATTTGGTCTGTTAAGTAGAACTAAGGTAAGTGTACAAAAACCACCATTCAATCACAGTGACCTCTACCTTGACAATGAGTAAATAGATGTTAGAATTAGAGTCTGAACATGAGTTTTTAGAAATGGAATGTCAGTCACAGTGACCCAGTTCTGATGCATAACACATTTATCCTAAGATACAATGTCAATGCTGGATCCCATAAATTTCAGAATCATTTCAGAATCCACAGTGGCTCAGTACTTAGTGTGCTAGACCAAAATATTGAAAGTTCTAATCCTACTCCAATTATCTGGTCCTAATTACCTACTTTTGCTACTGTGACAGTGTATGACAGCAGTTAATCAGAAGTGTTTAGGTCAGGCATGTGCAACTTCCTTCAGGGTGTAAGCCAGATCAAATTTAAAGCCACACCCTCTTACATAAAGAGGCTAAAATCAGGTCATGACCCAGCAGGCCTCAGGTTGCACACACCTGCTGTAGGTGTCAAACAATTTCAAGATCTCTTTCTCAGATTACTCATATGTTACTTATTTCTGATGAATTTTATTTGTAAAATCATAGTTTTCTCAAAAACCTTATAGTGCTAAAATTACATACCTCAATGTCAAACAGTCCATCTCTCTCACAGGCTGATGAAATGTTTACTTTAGAATGTATCCAGTGCCTCATCATGTGTTAGCTTTAAGAAGCCAAACATATGTTCCTAGATTATTCATAAACAATGTGATCAGTAGTGTTTATATGTAGTGGCCAACAATCAATATGCAACACAGAGCTTAAACAGTCTTGGGAAAACCATCTGTATCTCGCAAACAGACTAATCCAAGTCTACATTAAGCCACACATCTTTTGAAATCAAAGCCCAAACCAATTCAAGTTTACATCAAACTACATATATTTGGAATCAAAACCCAGACTAATCAAAGTTTACATTAAACCACATATATTTGGAATCAAAACCCAGACTAATCAAAGTTTACATTAAACCACATATATTTGGAATCAAAACCCAGACTAATCAAAGTTTATGTTAAACCACATATATTTGGAATCAAAACCCAGACTAATCAAAGTTTACATTAAACTACATATCTTTTAAATAAAAAAACCAGACTAATCCAAGTCTACATTAAACTACATATCTTCTGAATCCAAAACCAGGCTAATTTCAAGTCTTGTAAAATCAAAGAAAATATTTTTAATTCTGTTATTATCCTTCTATTTTACCTACCTTTTCTACTTATATGGACTTTTGATTTTCTTAAACATATATTTCTTTTCAAAAAGGTGGCCAAATAAATTTAATTTTGTTATCAGTTATTTCCCTAAGCTGTCATTCTGTATGTTTTGCTGGCCCAACCAGCAAGCTTATGCAATTTTATTCACTTAAGCCATTTTGACAAATATTTCATCTATGTGCATGAAGCATGAACATCTCTGTAATTACGACATTCTTGTAAACTTTACAATGTCTAGAGTTCAAAGATAAATAATGATCATGGGATGTGTTGTGTGGAAATGAGAGTGAATGGGTCAGAGAACCAGGGGCTATAACTTTGCTAAGAAAAGACACAATAAAAATTGTCCAAGGTCCCATCAATATACATCTGCATAACAAATTTGGTTCAGATCCAATAATAATTGAATTATTATGCAGCAACAGCAGTGTGTGGATAGGACAATCAGTAGTTAATACTCCGCTAAACAATCATGCAGAATGCCAATAAGCAAATTCTGTTGAATGCCAACAAGAAAATCTGTAGAATGCCAACAAGAAAATCTGTAGAATGCCAACAAGAAAATCTGTAGAAAATCTGTAGAATGCCAACAAGAATGCCAACAAGAAAATCTGTAGAATGCCAACAAGAAAATCTGTGGAATGCCAACAAGAAAATCTGTAGAAAATCTGTAGAATGCCAACAAGAATGCCAACAAGAAAATCTGTAGAATGCCAACAAGAAAATCTGTAGAAAATCTGTAGAATGCCAACAAGAAAATCTGCAGAATGCCAACAAGAAAATCTGTAGAATGCCAACAAGAATGCCAACAAGAAAATCTGTAGAATGCCACCAAGAAAATCTGTAGAATGCCAGCAAGCAAAATCTGTCATGGTCACATCACTATTACACATCATACCAAATTTGGTTCAATCTACTGAAAGGTGATGGACATTTGACATCTGATTTATTTTTACAACACTGCTTAATTTGATTAAAATCAGTCTTGATCACATCACAATATTAAAATAGTAACAAAGTAACACTGTAGAGTCACAATTTCATTGCATATATTGAAATTAATTTTTAATTATTTTAATTTTGAATTTAAAAATATTTGTGTCCAAAATTACATTATTGCAGTGATAAATAAATATATCACAGTTTGTATTGATGAACTTTTTTTATTTTTATTTTTTTATTTAATGCCATTTTTCAGCACATGATAGATAACACATGGCAACCAGTATAACTAGTGGAGAAAGAATCCATGAAAACCCTGGTAAGAACTATCAACCAATGGGAAGCTACTAGCAAGTTTTCTCACATACCCATATGGCAAAACTTGAGACTAGAAACCCACATAGACCGAGGTGAGATGGCAGTTATCAGTAACTGGGGTCCCATGTGTTACACCAATTCAGTTATTTGAGGTGAAA
The DNA here is from genome assembly GCA_016617855.1 of Megalonaias nervosa. Lineage (NCBI taxonomy): Eukaryota > Metazoa > Mollusca > Bivalvia > Unionida > Unionidae > Megalonaias > Megalonaias nervosa. Next base: position 56,429 of record JAECUM010000375.1, on the reverse strand, counting down.
CGTGAATGAATTATTTTCTTGCGAGAAATTGAATTACAGAGGTAAATGTATTAGAAATTTTGTAAGAATGGAGAAATAAAGTTACACTAATTTTAAACAATAAATTCACATAAATGTCAAATGTTATATGCCAAGGGGCTGAAACAAGATATCCACCACATTTCAATATATATATTTATTGTGATTATACTTATATTGTGAAACATCACCTACCATGTGGGACATATAAAAAAACATAAAGATACAGACACAAAAATGACAAATAATTATATGTAACTATTGAAGATCAAAAGTAACTTTTATAAATGTAAATATTATTTGAATTAGTTTTAGTCTTAATATGTGCTTTGAAGCAGAAAAATTACTGATACATCTATACATCAAAGAATCTATCCATCCCTAATCATGTAATACAAAATTATTCAATCCAGAAATATTAATTTTCAATTTCACAATTGTCTAAACACTTGTGTCACAGTCATTACCCAGATTATTATCTCCCATTCCCATGCTAAGAGATTAATGACTGACCTTTACAAAAAAAATGTCCATAAGAATGGTGTGAAATTTTCCCACATAAGTATATCCCCACCTCTCTTACACACAACCCCTACCCCCTGATGGTGATGAGTCTAATGTCAAACAAGGACATAACTCTTGTCAAAAGAGTATCACTATAATGACTGGACAATATATGACTCTTGTCAAAAAGTATGACAACAATGACTGGACAATATATGACTCTTGTCAAAAAAGTACCACTATAATGACTGGACAATATATGACTCTTGTCAAAAAGGTAGGAGTACAATGACTAGACAATATATGACTCTTGTCAAAAAGGTATGACTACAATGACTGGACAATATATGACTCTTATCATAAAAGTTTGACTACAATGGCTGGACAACATATGATTCTTGTCAAAAAAGTAGGAGTACAATGACTGGACAATATATGACTCTTGCCAAAAATGTAGGAGTACAATGACTAGTCAATATATGACTCTTGTCAAAAAAGTATGACTACAATGACTGGAGAACATATGACTCTTGTCAAAAATGTATGACTACAATGGCTGGACAATATGTGACTCTTGTCAAAAAAGTATGACTACAATGACTAGACAATATATGACTCTTGTCAGGAAAGTATCACTATAATGTCTGGACAATATATGACTCTTGTCAAAAAAGTATCACTATAATGACTGGACAATATATGACTCTTGTCAAAAAAGTATCACTATAATGACTGGATAATATATGACTCTTGTCAAAAAGTAGGAGTACAATGACTGGACCATGAATGACTCTTGTCAGAAAAGTAGGAGTACAATGACTGGACAATATATGACTCTTGTCAAAAGAGCACAAGTACAATGACTGGACAATATATGACTCTTGTCAAAAAAGTAGGAGTACAATGACTGGACAATGTATGACTCTTGTCAAAAAAGTATGAATACAATGACTGGACAATATATAACTCTTGTAAAAGAATCATGAGTTAATTGACTGGACAATATATTGCTCTTTTAAAAAAGTATAAGTACAATGACTGGACAACATATGACTAGTCAAGAAGTATGAGTAGAATGACTGTACAACATATGACTCTCATCAAAAAGTATCAGTAAAATGACTGGACAACATATGACTCTTGTTAAAAAGTATGAGTAGAATGACTGGGCAACCCATGACACCAGTCAAAAAGTATGAGTACAATGATTGGACAACATATGACTTGTCAAACAGTATGAGTAGAATGACTGGACAACATGCACATGACCATAATATAATATTAGATTTTACTAAAACCTGTAACAGTTGTTGAAATTTTGTCATACTCTGCATCCAGCTGTAAGTCAAAAAGGGCAATATCTCTACAAAAGTCAAGGCAGCATACAAATTTGTCAGTAAGCACATCTTTTAATGAATGCTATTAACTGTACCAAGTTTCGCAGCAACCAATAAAATGAGTCAATTGATGGGACTGACACTCTACTGGCCAAAAAGAACTTCCAGGAATCCAAGATAAGACCATTAAGAATTTCCAGGAATCCAAGATAAGACCATTAAGAATTTTCAGGAATCAAAGATATGACCATTTTATCTTTTTAACTGCTCAGTCTTGAAATTATCTCTGATATTCTTGAGTGATAAAACGATTTCAAGGTGGTTGCCACTGTTGTGGCCATTATGGTTATATCAGTGGCACCATTTTCTTTTGCAACAACAACATGTTTTAAGGACGCATGGTACTCACTGTATGGAAACATGGGAACTACTCTGGAAATGGGTGTACATAAAATAGAGTATATATGGGTTTGGCTGGCCACGATTGGTTGATAATGAAAGTTATTTTGTAGGAAAATGAATCTTTTGAGAGCTTATCCTAGTTGTAAGTGAATAAAATAGAGACATTGTTTTATTGATGGAATTTCAGTCCTTTAACAATCTTGAGTTTGGAACACTCATTACTGAAATTAGCGCCCGACTCTATGTTGCGGAATTGAAAGTATATGTTTCAAACACATGTAGGTCTAGAAAATGCTGCGGCTCATATCCTTTTCTCAACACAGAAGCTGTCATCCAAGTCTATACTGATAAATATCAGTTTGATCATGAGCACTCAGAAATTTAAATTTATTGAATTTTTAATATCGTGGTGTTTGCATAAGTTTACAATGGGAAGTGAATTAGTACGAGTCCTAAAGAGATCTTTTGCTGAAAATCCCATGCCTATTTCAGCATCCATGTCTTTTTGAACATCCATGTCTATTTGAACATCCATGTCTATTTGAACATTCATGTCTATTTGAACATCCACATCTATCTGAACATACATGCTTATTTGAACATCTATGTCTATTTGAACATCCATGCCTATTTGAACATTCATGTCTATTTGAACATTCATGTCTATTTGAAAATACATGCCTATTTGAACATCCATGTCTATTTGAACATCCATTTCTATTTGAACATTGGTGTCTATTTGAATATTCATGTCTGTTTAAATATCCATGTCTATTTGAATATTCATGTCTGTTTAAATATCCATGTCTATTTGAACATCCATGTCTATTTGAACATCCATTCAGGAGAAGCAGCACTAATAAGATTTTCAAGAGGACCATCATAGTGGCCATATTGGATGTCATATCTTCACCATTTTCACCATTTTCATTTAAGACCAAAATTCAAAAGGAGAAGGAATAACAAGATTTTCACGTTGGCTGCCATGGTGGCAATAACTGATGTCAGAGTGGCATTGTTTCATTTAGAACAAACAAGATACCATAACAAGTCTTCTGGTGAAAACTGCATGTCAATATCACTTTTAAGTGCTGGCAGAGTACTGATCTCCAGATTTTCAGGATGACTGCCAAGGCAGCCATACTGGATGTCAGATTGGCACCATTTTCATTTAGGAGCAACCAGACATCACAGAAAGTCTCTAGGTGAAAATTCAACAGTGATATGACAATCAAGATGGAGGTTAGATCACCACCAATTTCATTTAGGACCATCTGGACTTCATAAGAAGTCTTCTAGTGAATGTCCCATGTGGATATGACTTTCCATTGAGGAGGAATCATAATAAGATTTTCAATGTGGCTGCTGTAACTGTCATATTGGATTCAGATCAGCATCACTTTAATTTAGGACCAACTGGAAATCACAATTATTTTGGTCAAAACTCTTGCCGTTACGACTATCCATCAAAGAGAAGTAGTGACAAGATTTTCAAGATGGCCACGATGGTGCCATATTAAAGTCAGAGAGGTGCAATTTTCATTTAAGACCAATTAGATATCATAAGTATTTTAGTGAAAACTCCATGTCAGTTATAATGTCCATCCAGAATGAGTAGCAATATCAAAATTTTCAAGATGGTCACTGCAGAAGCCATATTGACCATCTGAGCAGAACCATTTCATTTAGGACCAACTAGACCTTGGGATGAATGTGTGTGTAAAGTTTTGTGGCAATTTTGCAAGTAGTTCAGGAAGTAGCATTACTAAACTTGTGCTAAGGATAGATGGGCAATGGAATGAAAATGGATGTCAAACAACAGGCCATCCTGTAAGTTCTGCTGGTCTATGGGCAATGGAATGAAAATGGAGAACAGACAACAGGCCATCTCATAAGTTCTTCTGGTCTATGGCCAATTGATCTAAAATCTGCAAGACAAGTTGCATTTGTAAGATTCTATTCAGCTGCAGGATGAAAAAGGACCAAAACTCTCAACATCAACTGAAGGAGAAAAGTGACGTCAATGTGTGCATCTTCAGCTAATGGACACAATTTTCCAACTTTAATGGCAATCATTCAAAACCTTGCAAGAGTAACAAGACTGTGTTATACAATGCATTAAGCCACATGGGGAAAAGGCAACAACTCAAGCAAAAATTGGGACAATGGTAGTGATTTGTCCAAAATGCATACCTTCATGTGATGACCATAATATTTACTAACTTTCATGGCAATCCATTACAAATACAGGACTAGATGTACCAACAAGATTATGTCTTACTGCATTATGCTACAAGGCAATACAAGGCAATAATTCTAACATTGTGTCTTACTGCATTATACCACAAAACAATACAAGGCAATAATTCTAACAAGATTATGTCTTACTGCATTATGCTATAAGGCTATACAAGGCAATAATTCTAACAAGACTGTATCTTACTGCATTATGCTAGAAGGCAATACAAGGCAATAATTCTAACAAGATCATGTCTTACTGCATTATGCTACAATACAATACAAGGCAATAATTCTAACAAGACTGTATCTTACTGCATTATGCTACAAGGCAATACAAGGCAATAATTCTAACAAGACTGTGTCTTACTGCATTATGCTACAAGACAATACAAGGCAATACAAGGCAATAATTCTAACAAGACTGTATCTTACTGCATTATGCTACAAGGCAATACAAGGCAATAATTCTAACAAGATTGTGTCTTACTGCATTATGGTGGTGCTCTATTGTTTTTATTTTGCATACGGTTAGATATTTAATGAAAAAGAATTTCCCCAATTTTCCTCACTGGTTATACTGGCTATATAAAAAGATGACCTTGTATATCTTAGGTATTGTTCACAGAACTTTTAATTCCCTTTATTTTGGTATATGATTGATGTGTGTAATATGGGTTATAGAGTATACAGCTTGGCCTTAACTAAAATGTGCATGTATAAAAAAACTGCTACCTCTGCTTTGTTATTTTCACTTCCTGGACTTCAAAGGTAAATTGTATTAAAAAAATAAAAGCTGATAACATTTTGTACATTTTATATATTTGGTAATTCATTCACTGCATTGGTATTGACTAGTCTGACAAAATTCCTTTTCCCAATTTTAATAACTTCTAAAAATAGTCTACTTTACACTAATTCAGGCTGATCTTTTGAGCACAAGGGAGCAGTCATTTTAGTTAGCTGTGTGCTTAGATCATATACAATTTCCATAAGTGCAATATTCAATGAAATTTCATGAAATTAACATAGAGGTATGCCAACATTCTCTCCATTGTGCATGTTGTAAATGAAAACTTCACTTTATACGTGTCACTCTCTTAGAAGTTCATAATATCTGTAGAGTGCCCCCTATGCTGCAAGACAAAAAAGGGCAATAACTCTACCAAATATTGTGGCAGCAAACTAATTTGTTCACATGCACATCTTCCGGTGATGACCATAATATTTACCAACTTTCATGTCAATCCATTAATAGCTGTGGGACTAGTTGCACATGCAAGATTGTATTACCATACACTGTATACAGTCTTTACGTACACTGTATACAGTCTTACTGTACACTGTATACAGTCTTACCATACACTGTATACAGTCTTACCATACACTGTACAGTCCTACTGTACACTGTACACAGTCTTACCGTATACTGTACAAATCTTACTGTACACTGTACACAGTCTTACCATACACTGTATACAGTCCTGACATAAACTTATCATGTAGAAACCATTATTTTCTTATTAGCTTTCCATGACCTTGACCTCTGATTTCTAGACCAGTGGTTCGCAACCTTTTCGACTAAGAAGACACCTTCTTAACTTCCCAAAAATTCTGCCAATCCCCACATGCTAATATTTGTACTTTTAGGCTCCCTTGGAATAACCCCACAGCTGCCCCACCTCCAACCAGTGGTCTGCAGCTCACAGATTGGGAACCACTGCTCTAGACCATAGATATGTAGGCAGGTAAGCAATTCAAACTAATTATAAATTGGTCCATCGCATCATAATGACATCTATGTGTCAGTCAATTTAAAAGTGCCTACACATGGCCCAGAACTGCCTGGCAAATTCAAAATCCCCTCTGGTGACTGCTGTTAACAACCCTTATATTATCTTTCCACCATTACAACATATCCCACTTTGGATATTATCCAAAAGAAATTGATCTTAACCACATGCAAATATGGGCAATTAACAAACAAAGCCTCTGTTATTCTTCCCTTCATGACTAAATAATGTTAGATTACTCACCACCATCCATATCTTTTCCTAATAATCCACTGATATATCAGAGGCCAGTTTTGTGTTCTGATCCATTTATTGCCAATGATCTGCAAATAAAGAAAGATTGCTTTCAGTTTTATATTGACCAACTGGTGGATGGATGATTGGAGTGAAAAAAGGATGGATGAATAGATGGATGGATGGATGGAAGGAATAATGGATGTATGGACTATAACATGATTTAATAAACTGATTCTTTTGATCTATTGGCTGAAAATGACTGATTCTTTGATGCAAAGACAGATAATAGGTAAAAAAACACTTGTCGATTTTGTTTTTCGTGAGTATGCATAAAGAAAAATATGTCATCCACAACATAATTTAACAATCTTCTACACATTAGTGTAAGTGACCATTTTATCAATCAATAAATGACTGTGATAGAAAGAGAAACTTTGACTAATTGGCAAGAAAATTCTGCTTGCGCTCACAGTGACTGGTTGAACAGGTTTGTGTATAATCATGAGAAATGAGGAATCTCAGCACAGGCGGCCATGGGTGAATAAAGGAGCATAGTGGATTGTCACCCACTGCTGGCAATGATAGTAAAAGACCAAACACTGGCTATACATGTATTACATTTCATCTCCATTAACAAAGCAAATATTGTTTTTCTGTTCCCTTCATGAAATGAACAAATATTTATTCTCATTACATTCATTAATGTAAAATAATCTATAAATGATATATTAACTTAATGCTAAATTTAATTTCAAATTTAATTTTAGGTTTCATTTTAAATCCACATAATTGTGTTTGTGAAATAGATCCATGATTATAAATATAAACATTTTTTTATTTAAAATTTAAAAGAAAAAACAGAATTTTATTGAATAATCTTGGAATACATAATTACGGTGTGTATGTTGCTGCTAACAATAGCTAAAATCATCAAAAATATTCAGATAATAATGCATTTCAATAAAAATGACACATTGGAAAATGTCAGGACTTGTCTGCAGAGTGTTTTGCATTGAAGTCATTGATATCGGCTAGTGTAAGATTTTTTTGAGGTTTTATGAATGATGTTAACTACTAAATTACAGAAATACACAATTTAGCAATAAATCATCAACATTTATTACTTTGAAAAGAAAAAGTGAAGAGAAAGGGAATTATGAGAGGAAACAACAGCTAACTAGGAGTAATGACTAAATAGAGCCTGAACCAGATCTGTAATGGAAAATCAAAAGTGCAACCCATTTTTCTGGTATATCAAATGACTGTATATTAGTATTTTCAGGACATTTTTTTAGACAACTTTGAAAATTTTTGTGCTAACCTAAGTATAACAATGCTGCCATCACACAATATTTAAAATCCAGACATTTGCGTAGATGTGTTATCTTCTGGTCATGAGAAAGACTCCCTAATTCAAATGCTATAATCTGCCCCAGCCACCACCAAATACAATTGAGGAAAACTAACAAATACACCTGAAGCTAATTAAGAAATTTATTTCCTTATGGATTCTAAATAATTTGGGAAATCTCACAAAGACAAAACCTCCTAAAGTTTATTCCAGATGTATCACACATATACATTTCACATAAAGGTAGTTATAATGTATTGTATGTATCACACATATACATTTTACGTAAAGGTAGTTATAATGTATTGTATGTATCACACATATACATTTCACATAAAGGTAGTTATAATGTACCATATGTATCACACATATACATTTCACATAAAGGTAGTTATAATGTATTGTATGTATCACACATATACATTTTACGTACAGGTAGTTATAATGTATTGTATGTATCACACATATACATTTCACATAAAGGTAGTTATAATGTACTGTATGTATCACACATATGTTGTATGTATGTTGGCTTGACTTCGCTTTGTGAAGATTTAGGAAGGAGGATGTCCATGTCTATTGCAGGCGCACTTGTGGCTGATGACCCCAATACGTGACAGGCACGTCTGTCCACAGGCACTGTTTGCCTTGGCAAGTCTATTGTCTCTTTCTTTGTCAATCTTGGCATCAGAGGAGATCACACAGCCCAGGTAGGTGAACTGGTGGATTACTTTCAGCTCTATCTGGTCAATGAAGATGCTTGGTGGCCTGTACACTTCCTTACGTGCAGGCTGGTGAAGTATCTCAGTTTTCTTTATGCTGACCTCAAGACAAAAGAGCTCGCAAGCGTCTGCAAAGCAGGATGTTACACGCTGTAAGGCAGCTTCCATGTGGGCAACAAGGGCAGCGTCATCTGCAAAGAGAAGTTCTCTGATCAGTTTTTCCAAGGTCTTGGTGTGGGCCTGAAGTTGCCTTAAGTTAAAGAGGTTGCCATCAGTACGAAAGCAGATGCCATCTTCGTCATCAAGGTCTTCTGTTGCTTTTTGGAGCATCATGCTAAAGAAGATACATTTCACATAAAGGTAGTTATAATGTACCATATGTATGAGACACATACATTTCATATAAAGGTAGTTATAATATACCATATGTATCACACATGTATATGTCATATAAAGGTAGTTATAATGTGTCGTATGTATCACACATATACATGTCATATAAAGGTAGTTATAATGTACTGTATATATCACACATATACATTTCATATAAAGGTAGTTATAATGTACCATATGTATCACATACATACATTTCAAATAAAGGTAGTTATAATGTACCATATGTATCACATACATACATTTCACATAAAGGTAGTTATAATGTACCATATGTACTAAAATACAAGTCCAACTTTAAAAAAATTTAGACCTTGATATGCCATTGAATAATATGCCAGCAGATCAGGGTTTATGTTATTTGTTCTACTGATCACTCCTAACAAACTGCATTGATCCTAATCTTCTGGAGTACTGTGTGATTGCAGATCTAGGTCTATGGAGTTTTTGCAGTTGCACTGGATTTGTAAGTGAATATATATGGTAAAATAGAATGACATATTCAGCAAGTTTCAATTTTATCACAACCGCTTGACCATGAAGACATCTAATAATTTCAATGCTTTTCTCACTATATTCTACATGCACTGCCATCCTTTATCTGCAACTGACTGACATGAATGAATCTCAAAACCATACAGCACAGAGAAACATTTGTCAATTTTGTCTGGCTTCAAATTCAATTTGCCACATAAAGTCAAGATTCATACATTCTGCAGAACTGGAGTGTAATCTCAAATCTTTTCCTAGAAAACCTAGAACAGTCAGATTGGAAAACCTTTCTCTTTAGTGTCCATGACCAATTAGTAATAATTCACGCTCATTCTTTGAATTACACAAGCTACAGTACTAATTAGTATCAGTTTTCTTTGTTGAATTGTCAGAATCAATATTTGAGAGCTGATAATGTATTTTACTTTGGAATTTTCAGCAGATATTTCGCTTCCTGAATGTAAAAGTTGTATCTTAACTATGTAAAAGTTCATGCAAACAGGAATCTAATCCATCATAATCATTAAACACAGCATTTAAATAAAAAAAAATCAGAAATTAGTGCATGTTTTTGTCTGTAACTTATTCTTCACTTGACTCTCTGTTGTATAGAACTGACAGATTGATTTAAGCTCAAATGGAAAGGAAATCAAAACTACTGTGATGATTATACCCATGTTATTGATTTCAGTAATTGATGTAGTAACAGGAGGCTGCCTCACACTTCAAGTTTCATCACTGCACAAGAATGAAGTGTTAAAATAACCTACAGATACTTGGAAATCCATAAGGATGTCATAAAAATGTTTATCTATCACTGGTGTTCTTAATTTAATTGTGATTAGGGCCTGTGCACATCTGAATGCTTCTGCCAAAATAAATTCTTACATAACATTCTCTAATTCTCTACTTATAAGCCCATGCTTTCCAATAACTCCATCCCTCGACATTGTAAAAGGTTTTAAAAGGCTGTCTCCTCACTCTGTCATCCTCATGCCCCACCCCGCGTCATGTGCTTATTCTATGAGAAGAAATACTGCATTAGGTTAATGGAGATGGTAATAATTTATTAGCTTGACAACTAGGTCAAGCTCATTCACAATAAAAGAGATGTTAGTGGCCAGAGAACTATAATTTGTAGTCAAGACCAGCAAAATATTGCAGGCAGTGTTTTAGTGCAAATCTCACACCAGTGCCACCATTCCTTCAAGATGAGAAGTGACCAGAAGCAATCTGAGATGACCATTACGGTTGCCATATTGGAGGTCAGATCTGCAGCATTTTTATTTAAGACCTGGTACATATTATTTTAACCTTTTAATTGAAAGCCAAATTTGATACATCCATCCATTCAGAAGCAATACAAGATTTTCAAGACAGACATGTTGCAGCCATGTTTAAGGATTAATCAGAATCAGTGAAATATAGGATCAATACATATCACAAGCAATTTTTTTTAGTAACAATCCCAGGTTGATACAACCATGTATTTAGTAACAATTCCAGGTTGATACAACCATTTATTTAGTAAACTTCTCAGGTTTATTCAACCTTTTATTTACTAACAGTTCCAGGTTGATACAACCATGTATTTAATAACAATCCCAGGTTGACACAACCAAGTATTTAGTAGCAATCTCAGGTTGATACAACCATGTATTTAGAAACAAATCCCAGGATGACACAACCATGTATTTAGTAACAATCCCTATGTAGATACAACCATGTATTTAGTAACAATCCCTATGTACATACAATCATGTATTTAGCAACAATCTCAGGTTGATACAACCATGTATTCAGAAACAAATCCCAGGATGACACAACCATGTATTTAGAAACAATCCCTATGTAGATACAACCATGTATTTAGTAACAATCTCTATGTAGATACAACCATGTATTTAGTAACAATCCCTATGTAGATACAACCATGTATTTAGTAACAATCCCTATGTAGATACAACCATGTATTTAGTAACAATCCCTAAGTAGATACAACCATGCATTTAGCAACAATCCCTATGTAGATTCAACCATGCATTTAGCAACAATCCCTATGTAGATACAACCATGCATTTAGCAACAATCCCTATGTAGATACAACCATGCATTTAGCAACAATCCCTATGTAGATACAACCATGTATTTAGCAACAATCCCTATGTAGATACAACCATGCATTTAGTAACAATCCCTATGTAGATACAACCATGTATTTAGTAACAATCCCTATGTAGATACAACCATGTATTTAGTAACAATCCCTATGTAGATACAACCATGCATTTAGTAACAATCCCTATGATACAACCATTTAGTAACAATCCCTATGTAGATACAACCATGTATTTAGTAACAATCCCTATGTAGATACAACCATGTATTTAGTAACAATCCCTATGTAGATACAACCATTTACTTAGGAGGAGGAAACATAGCAAGATTTTCATTATGGTCATATTATAGCCATTTTCTATGTATATCAAAGTTAAGCAAAATGGACAACCCAAGTTGATACTTCATCAGACTAACATAACTTTACAGGTTGATCATTTCATTTCATTTAACACGATTTTCCAGCATGTGATAGGCTATACATGGCAGCCTGTATATTTAGTGGAGGAAGAACCCAGAAAGCTGCTGAGAAGAAAAACCAATCAATGGGAAGCTACATACCCACACTGATCCAGCCAAGTCTCGAACTCATGCTTACAGACATGAGATGTGTTAGTGGTCTTTTAAAGACTTGGCCACCCAGGTCCCCAGTTCACCATTTCACTAAGCAGTCATATGTATGAATTGTAAGAAAAAAAAAACATGTATACTATCTCCAAACTTTATTGCATATTGATTTGACCTATTTTACAATATACTAATAACAATTTGATCTAAAAATAAAGGAATAATTGGCATGCATAGACTCATACTCATAACAGAAACCATCCAAGATCTTCATGACACAGACTTACTAAGATCTTCATGACACATATCCACCAAGATCTTCATAACATAGATTTACCAATATCTTCAGGACAAATGTACCAAGATCTTCATAACATAGATTTACCAAGATCTTCAGGACAAATGTACCAAGATCTTCATGACAGAGATTTTCCAAGATCTTCAGGACAAATGTACCAAGATCTTCATGACATAGATTTACCAAGATCTTCAGGACAAATGTACCAAGATCTTCATAACATAGATTTACCAAGATCTTCATGACATAGATTTACCAAGATCTTCAGGACAAATGTACCAAGATCTTCATGACATAGATTTACCAAGATCTTCAGGACAAATGTACCAAGATCTTCATGGCATAGATTTACCAAGATCTTCAGGACAAATGTACCAAGATCTTCATGACATAGATTTACCAAGATCTTCATGACAAATGTACCAAGATCTTCATGACATAGATTTACCAAGATCTTCAGGACAAATGTACCAAGATCTTCATGACATAGATTTACCAAGATCTTCATGACAAATGTACCAAGATCTTCATGACATAGATTTACCAAATGTACCAAGATCTTCATGACATAGATTTACCAAGATCTTCATGACAAATGTACCAAGATCTTCATGACATAGATTTACCAAGATCTACATGACATAGGGCTACCAAGATCTTCGACCACTTGGGTGGCCTAGTGGTTAGAGTGTCTGCCTCGGATGCAGGAGGTCATGGGTTTGATCCCCGGTCGAGTCATACCAAAGACTTACAAAAATGGTACTAACAGCTGCCTCGCTTGGCGCTCAGCATTAAGAGGTTAATGTTAGGACTGGTCAGCCTGGTGTCAGGATGATGTGACTGGGTGGGACATCATGCTACATGTCTGCAGCATGATGCCCCAGTGCTAGACATCACTATAAACTGCCACACTGCAGACATTGTAGCAATATGACTGAAAAATTGTTAAAGCTACATTAAAAATTCAAATCACACACACACACACACACACACACACCAAGATCTTCATGGCATAGATTTACCAAGATCTACATGACCACCAGTTATTATGAACGTTTGAGAGAGTGACATATGCAAGGTGGAGTTGTTTGCATTTAAAAAATGCACAATGGAGAGAATGTTGGCATAACTCTATGCAATTCTGAGTAATATGGCTGACATTTCTTTGGAAATTGTACTTTTAGAAATTGTACTTTATCTGAGCACACTGCTAATTAAAATGACTGCTCCCTTGTGCTAAAAACATCTGCCTGAATTAGACTAAAGTACACTATCCTCAGCAGCTATTAAAATAGGAAAAATGAATTTGCCAGACTAGACAACACCAGCTTCTGAAAGTGCAATAAATAAATTACCAAATATATAAAATGTAAAACAAGTTATCAGCTGTTTTTGTTACAATTTACCTCTAAGTTCAGGAAGTGAAAATGACCAAGTGGAGCTAGCACTTTTTTGAAAGGTGCACATCCGGAGAAAGGCCAAGCGGTATACTCTATAACCTATATTACACCCATCAATCATACACCAAAATAAAGGAAATTAAAGGTTCTTTGAACAATACCTAAGATATACAATGCCTTTTTTAAATAGCCAGTATAACTAGTGAAGAAACCCAGGGAAATTTGTTTTCTTTAATATTCTAATCCTATGCAAAATATGAAATTATAGAATGCCACCACAGAGCTACTTAAATCTTCATGACACAGATTTACCAAGATCTTCATAACACAGATCTACCAAGTTATACATGACATAGATTTACCAAGATCTACATAACACAGAGCTACCAAGATCTTCATGACACAGAACTACCAAGATCTTCATGACACAGATCTACCATGATCTTCATGGCACAAATCTACCATGATCTTCATGACACAGATCTACCATGATCTTCATGGCACAAACCTACCAAGATCTTCATGACAGAGATCTACCAAGATCTTCATGAAATAGCTCTACCAAGATCTTCATGACATAGATTTACCAAGATCTTCATGACACAGATCTACCAAGATCTTCATAGCATGGATTTACAAAGATCTTCATGACACAGATCTACCAAGACCTTCATGACACAGATTTACCAAGATCTTCATGACACAGATCTACCAAGATCTTCATGACACAGAATTACCAAGATCTTCATAGCATGGATTTACCAAGATCTTCATGACACAGATCTACCAAGATCTTCATGACACAGATCTACCAAGATCTTCATGACAAAGATCTACAAGATCTTCATAGCATGGATTTACCAAGATCTTCATGACACAGATCTACCAAGATCTTCACGACATAGATTTACCAAGATTTTCATGACACAGATCTACCAAGATCTTCATGACACAGATTTACCAAGATCTTTGTGACACAAAGCAACCAAGATTTTTATGACACCGATCTACCAAAATCTTCATGACATAGACTTACCAAGATCTTCATGACACAGATCTACCAAGATCTTCATGACATAGATCTACCAAGATCTTCATGAGACAGAAATACCAAGATCTCCATGACACAGAGCTACCAAGGTCTTCATGACACAGATCTACCAAGATCTTCATGACATAGATTTACAAAGATATTCATGACACAGATCTACCAAGATCTTTGTGACACAGATCTACCAAGATCTTTGTCACATGCCTCCTATGGAAATATTTCTAACGCTGGAGAAGGATGGACAATTAAAGGATTAAATAGCTCTGAGCCCCCAGTCAGCAAGGCTGATGGTCTAGGTGTATAAAATACAAAAATAGTATGGTGATAGGTATAACAATTTAATAAACTATATCATGGTATTCAACAATTACAGGACAATTTTTCCGTGCAATTTCTTTCATTCAATACAAAATCGTATTCAAATCACCAGTTATTTCATCATAAAAAATTAAAGGTGAGAATGTTTCCTTCCTGGGTCCCTTCTATGTTACTTATCTGCAACTTCTGCCTTGTATCCCAATTCAGTACTTCCAGTACCTTGTTGCCATTCTCTGACCCTGCACCTTCACACAATGCCTATTCTCCCGGCCTTATGCCTTCACACAATTGCCTATTCTTCTGGCTCTGCTCCTTTGCACAACTGCCTATTCTCTCAGCCCTGTGCCTTCACACAATTGCCTTTTTCCACATGCTCTCTGTGTCTTCTCTCTCTACACTTCAGGTGGTGCTCTATCCCACCCAGAAAGCTTCCTCAGAAGCCTTTGTTCCATATCTCATCCAAATTTCCTAGAACTCCTTTTTCCCACTGATCTTTTACAAGTGCACAATTTGCTCTCATAGTATCATGATGTTTCTTTAGTCACGTCAAAACCTCTACTGATTCTTCCAAAATTAATGTAACAGGACAATGCCTGGCTGCATGAGGAACCTGTCTAAAATTTGACTATCTTAGTTCTGATTGGATACCAGTGGTCCCTTTGAAAACTGTCTAGGGTAGTAGCATTAATATGTTATAATATTGGGTTTTCCGGTCTCTAAGCCTAAGTCGACCAGTGACGTCACTGGCTGATTTAAAAACAAACAGTCTCTCGCCACCACATCAAAGTTCTTTTTGCATTAACGGCAAACTTGACTGTGATGCAATGGCTCAGTCATGGACAGGTAGTTTCTTTGTTTCAGAATTGGTCTAAAGTCATAATATTATATAACACGTATTGACATTACCCAAAGTACTTTGAATTACAAATACTATCATAAAACATTTGTAAACATGAGACAGGAATTCTTAGTAAATCTTCTCACATGTGACAATCTTCATGACACAGAAATACCAAGATCTTCATGACACAGATTTACTAAGCTCTTCATGACACAGATCTACCAAGATTTTCATGACACAGATCTACCAAGATCTTCATGGCATAGGGCTACCAAGATCTTCATGACACAGATCTACCAAGATCTTCATGGCATAGGGCTACCAAGATCTTCATGACACAGATCTACCAAGATCTTCATGACACAGATTTACCAAAATTTATAATTTACCAAGATCTTTATGACATAGATCTACCGAGATCTTCATGACACAGATTTTACCAAATCTTCACAACACAGATTTACCAAGATCTTCATCACAAAGAGCTACCATGATCTTCATGACATAGATCTACCAGGATCCTCATGACACAGATCTACGAAGATCTTCATGACACAGATCTACCAAGATTTTCATGGCATAGGTCTACCAAGATCTTCATGACATAAGTCTACCAAGATCTTCATGACACAGATTTGTCAAGTTTTGTAGAAACAGAATGAGAAATATAATCTTCTATTAGAAGATCAAGATAGGTAACAGATCAGGCCAATCGTAGCACAAAGAAAATGGGGTCATACCATAAGCTCGTTTAACCTAACAGCCAGGTGAGAAAAAAAAACAATGTATGCAAATTATCCTGATTTTTCAAGGTTGGAAGAAGTCTCTAAGAAATATTTTTAGTGAAATATCCATAAATATTCATGCTTACGCTATTGATTTAAAGCAAATGTTCAATCAAATAACATGTAGTACTCACAACTTTTGATGCAGCAACTGTTTGTATGATGAGATTAAACACAGTTACTTCTGCAGGTGTTTTCAAGATATCCTTGGGAAGAAAGATCCAAACAAGATGCTCATTTCAAAATGAAACACTGAATTCCTATGTGTTGGAACTGGTTCTTAGCAGTGAAACCATGGGTCATCATGAGAGAATCCCTGACAGCGGCTGGTGAACACTGCAAAGAATCAGGGCATATTTTCTCTTGGAATACTCAGTAGAGAGAATAATATCCTCAGGAGAAAATAAGGGAAGCTATTGAAATCATGGTGGCCGAACCAGTGTTGAACCGTGATTTTGGATTAGAACTTCTGCCCCTGTACAGAAGGATTTTGTCACGTGATCAACATTAGTTGATCATGTGACTCCAGTCAAGAAGTCATTCCTCTGATGAAGACCCTTTGAAAAGGTCAAAAGCTCTGGAATCAAAAACTTATTTTGCTACAGACTGGTATCTACGTTTAGTCTCATTAACTGCAAATGGCTGTAGCAGGAACAATAATCATTCTAGAGTGTTTATATCATATTTAATGATCTTGTGAAATTAGATTTTATTTATTTATGGCTGAATGTGAATGAAATATACCATGTTTGTATTAATAGCAAAACAACTAATATAAAATTATTGAAGCTCATGTACAAAGAGCTCTCTTTATTATTTGTAAGGAGTTTTGCAAAAAACAGCCATATTGATTAATTTTTAAGGAGTTTTGTAAAATGTAATTTTTATATAGCACCAGTTACTATTTACAATGCCATCTGAAAACCACTTCACCATCTGAAAACCACTACACCATCTGCAAACCACTATAAAAGGTTGAATGATGTTTACAGTAGCTTACATTTTAAAAAATTAACTGTTACAAACTGTTAGAACATTATAAAATTCAATTAAATTTTAACTTTTGACACTAACTGGACTTTTTAGAAGAAAACGAAAACACATCAGTAAGAGTAACAAAAATAAACTTAAGATGATCACAGAGTTAAATGGAAAAAAAAGTTCCTGTATGCACTTTGGGAAGAATAAGCTAGAAAATGGCATATCCAAAAGGACAAAAGAGTCAATTAATAATGTACCATATACACTTACTTCTAAGACGGATCCAACTGCAAACTGCACAGACCAAGATTTGCCATCACCATAATGTGTCAGTAGATCAGGATCTATGTAGTTTGTTAGGGGTAATCACTAGAACACAGACCTTGATCTGCCTGCATATAATGCAATGACAGATCAGGATCTGTGTTGGATCAAATATATAAGCAAGAATACATGGTAGTTTCAATTCATCTTGTTTTGCTGAGTATCAATATTTGTAATTTCTGCACATACTGGAAACCACTAATTCAAAGACCTCAAGGACAGTCTTCTTCTTTAGAAACAACAGACCCCTCACCTAATCAACTAATTTTAAGCATCAGAAAGGAATTTTATTTTTTTTACAAAGCCTCTAAAAATGAAACTTTCATGGAAGAACTGAAACAAAAATAAAAAGCTAAAAACTTACCATTCAATATGCAGCAAAACAAATTACCATGAAATGTAAGGAGACCAAATCCACTACTGATAATGCTTGTAACTCTCAGAGTGTGGAATTGCTGATCTGGTAATAACAAATCCAATGGTCATTTCAGTTTCCAATGCTGAGTTCATAATCTATAAAATTCAAGCAAATACACTTCATCATTCTTAATTCTGGACAGAAAGTTGTCAACTACATCACTTCGAACAGAAAGTTTGCAGTTTCAGCTGTTATGGGAAATATGAAAATTTTGCCTCTCTCTGTGTACGAAATTTTCTAGTCTAACTGCTCACATTACTTTCTGAATCAATATTCATATTGTGTATGGCAGATACGGACAGCTGGATCCAATTCAGTTTTGGAATATATTCATTATATTGGCTGCAGTCCCAAAACAGACAGCAGTGCTAAAGCTATAAACCTTGCACAATTACTGTCCAATTACCCATATCTGGCAAACACTGTAAACATCAACAACAGCCCAAAGTGGGCTTCAAAGTGTTCAGCTATGGGAAGTAGTCTGCAAATCTTGGATTATTGTAATCACTGACCAAACAAGGCTATATCCATGGAACTTGCAAAATTATTGTTCAACTACTCATATCTGGCATACACAATGCACAATAACAAGAGGCTCATGACAGTGCTGAAGCACTCGACTACAAAATAAGCATCTGTTAGATCATGATCTAAAAGAACTTATAATTTTATTGTCCAATTACTGGAATCTTACCAAGTCTATCCTGTAAACATGGTCAAGAGACCAAAGGCAAAATCAAAGTGCTCATCTATTTAGGTGACACGGATAGCAGAAGCAGTTTTCAGTTTAAACCAAAGGCCAGTGGGATTGATATCGCTCACCTGAACAACATAACTGAGCAGCTGACCATTTCGCTCAACCTGTTTATGTTGAAATGTTGTATATAATAGAAAAACCAAACTATCTTGCTAACTTTTTATATATTGATTTTAGTTATTTTACTATATCATGATAAATTTTAATTTGGTCTAAAGATAAAATATAATATGCACAGTCTCTTGCTCATAATCAAAGTCATCCATGATTTTGATGCAATAAATACATTTACCGGCCATCCAAGATCTTGGTGTTATAAACACATTAAGATCTTGATGTTATAAACACATACACCAGCCATCCAAGATCTTGGTATTATAAAGAGATTTACCATAATCCATGTCATCCAAGGTCTCAATGTTACAAACACATTTACCATTCATCCAAGATCTCAATGTTAGAAACACATTAACCAGTCATCCATGATCTCAATGTTATAAACACATTAACCAGTCATCCAAGATCTTGATGTTATAAACACATTAACCAGTCATCCAAGATCTCAGTGTTATAAACACATTTACCAATCATCCAAGATCTCAATGTTATAAACATATTAACCAGTCATCCAAGATCTCAGTGTTATAAACACATTAACCAGTCATCCAAGATCTCAATGTTACAAACACATTAACCAGTCATCCAAGATCTCAGTGTTATAAACATATTTACCATAATCCAAATCATCCAAGATCTTGATGTTATAAACACATTCACCAGTCATCCAAGATCTCAATGTTATAAACACATTTACCAATCATCCAAGATCTTGAAATTATAAACACATTTACCATAATCCATGTCATCCAAGACCTTGATGTTATAAAGACATAATCCAAATTATCCAAGATTGTGATGTTATAAACACATTTACTAGTCATCCAAGATCTAGGTGTTATAAACACATTTACCAATCATCTAAGATTTTGATGTTATAAAGACGTGTACTAAATCTGTTAGAAAATGAATGAAAGTATAGCCTCTAGATCTAGAGTAGTAACAAGCTCAGCCAATCAGATGCAAGATCATCTCATTAACATGCATGAATCTTGTTCATGGTCAGTCAGATGCAAGATCATCTCATTAAGGTGGCGCTCTACAGTTTCGTATTTAGCATAGGGTTAGAATTTTAAAGAAAAAGAATTTCCCCTGGTTTCCTCACTAGTTATACTGGCTATTTAAAAAAGACTTTGTATATCTTAGGTATTGTTCAAAGAACCTTTAAATCCCTTTATTTTGGTGTATGATTGATGGGTGTAATATGGGTTATAGAGTATACAACTTGGCCTTACTCCAGATGTGCACCTTTCAAAAAAGTGCTAGCTCCACTTGCTCATTTTCACTTCCCGAACTTCAGAGGTAAATTGTTAAAAAAAGAGCCGATAACTTTTTTTACATTTTATATATTTGGTAATTCATTCATTGCACTTTCAGAAGCTGGTATTGTCTAGTCTGGCAAAATTTATTTTCCCTATTTTAATAGCTGCTAAGGATAGTGTACTTTAGACAAATTCAGGCTGATTTTTGGAGCACAAGGGAGCAGTCATTTTAGTTAGCAGTGTGCTAAGATCATTTACAATTTCCAAAAGTACAATATCCAAAGAAATGTCAGCCACATTACATGAAAGTTGCATAGAGGTATGCCAACATTCTCACCACTGTGCATGTTTTAAATGCAAACAACTTCACCTTACATACATCACTCTCTCAAAAGTACATAATAACTGGTGAGCGCCACCTTAAAGAGCATATAGGTATTATTATTGTATGATTTAATTTTGATTGTATGGCTGAAATATTTTTTTAAATGCAAACAACTTCACCTTACATACATCACTCTCTCAAAAGTACATAATAACTGGTGAGCGCCACCTTAAAGAGCATATAGGTATTATTATTGTATGATTTAATTTTGATTGTATGGCTGAAATATTTAAGTCGCAAGCATCAAAACAGTCCTTTTGAATAATTGTCCTGTATTTCCCACTTCAGAACAGCATTTATTAGAGTCAGAGTCTCAAACAGGTACAGCCCCCCCCCCTTATGATAAAAAGTGAGCTATTTTAAAAATGCGCATTGCATTTTGTCAACATAGCAACCAGTGTTATGCTGAAAGACAGGAACATGAAACTAGCCATATTTATTCCTGAGATGTCAACAATAAATTTTACAGTTTGAAAAGGGATGGAACAGGTGAGGTTCATAAAGGTCAAAGATCAAAGGGTAAAATATTAACTTATTGTTTAATATGGAAGAAAGCAATTTTGCTTTGTCATCATTTATTTTTTAATATCATTTCAAATAAATGAAAAGAAACATTTTCACTATATATTTCTTTTACTTAATGCAACAGTTTTCAATTTAAGTTGACTTTATTCCTATATTTTAAGACTTCTAATTTCCCCATAATAAAGGTCACTACTCACACAAACATGCCTCATAGCAAATTATGTAAGCTAGAGCAAAATAAGCATAATTAGCTTATTTTCATGAATAAAATCAATGTTAATGTACCATTTTATTCAGAACATCATACATAATAATATGAAAATAAGAAAAATAATTGCATAAATTTTTATATTTGTTTTAAGGTGGTGCTCTACAGTTTCGTATTTAGCATAGGGTTAGAATTTTAAAGAAAAAGAATTTCCCCTGGTTTCCTCACTAGTTATACTGGCTATTTAAAAAAGATTTTGTATATCTTAGGTATTGTTCAAAGAACCTTTAAATCCCTTTATTTTGGTGTATGATTGATGGGTGTAATATGGGTTATAGAGTATACAGCTTGGCCTTACTCCAGATGTGCACCTTTCAAAAAAGTGCTAACTCCACTTGGTCATTTTCACTTCCTGAACTTCAGAGGTAAATTGTAAAAAAAAGAGCCGATAACTTTTTTTACATTTTATATATTTGGTAATTCATTCATTGCACTTTCAGAAGCTGGTATTGTCTAGTCTGGCAAAATTCATTTTCCCTATTTTAATAGCTGCCAAGGATAGTGTACTTTAGACAAATTCAGGTTGAGTTTTGGAGCACAAAGGAGCAGTCATTTTAGTTAGCAGTGTGCTAAGATCATTTACAATTTCCAAAAGTACAATATCCAAAGAAATGTCAGCCACATTACATGAAAGTAGCATAGAGGTATGCCAACATTCTCACCACTGTGCATGTTTTAAATGCAAACAACTTCACCTTACATACATCACTCTCTCAAAAGTACATAATAACTGGTGAGCGCCACCTAACATGCATGAATCTTGCTCATGGTCAGTCAGATGCAAGATCATCTCATTAACATGCATGAATCTTGCTTATGGTCAAACTTATCCAAGATGTTGAAAATATTAGTCCATACTCCATGTTTGATCAAATTTGGATTTGAATTATAACTTCCAAAGTGGTAACAAGTTCAGCTTACCAGGTGCAGGATCACATCATAAATATGCATGGGGTTTGCTCAATATTGAAAATGTCCAAGACCTTGCTGATATAATCATATATGCCAAGCCTAATAAAAATTGGATCAGAAATTCATCCTCCAGGCTAGTAACAAGCCAATCAGACACAAGATTATCTCATTAATATGTGAATCACTCATTAATGAACTCATCTCAGACCTTGATGATTTAAGCCCATATTTTAAGTTTGATAAAAACTGGACCATAAACATGGCTTCAAAAATGGTAACCAGCCCTGCCAATTATGTACAAAATCACCTCATCAGAATGCATACATCCTGCTTATTATCACACTTGTCCAACATCTTGAGGTCACACTTGTCCAACATCTTGTGGTGACACTTGTCCAACATCTTAAGGTCACACTTGTCCAACAACTTAAGGTCACACTTGTCCAATATCTTATGATCACACTTGTCCAACATCTTAAGGTCACACTTGTCCAATATCTTATGGTCACACTTGTCCAATATCTTGAGGTCATGCTTGTCCAACATCTTGAGGTCACACTTGTCCAACATTTTGAGGACACAAGCATATATTCCAAGTTTGATCATATTTGGATCAAAACTACAGTCTCCAGAGTGGAATCAATCATCATCCAATATGATGCAAATTATTTTCATTAATATGTGTACATGTCACTTATTGTCAAAACTTGTGAGATCTCCCAGATATTCCAAATTGGATCAAAGTAGGAACTCTGAGCTGTAGCAAACTCAGCCAGTCGCACGCAACATCACCTCATTAATATACACAAATGTTGCTCATTATCAAACTTGTCTGAAATTTTCATGATATTAGCCCACAATCCAAGTTTGATCAAAAAATGGATCAGAAATTTTGACTCCAAAGTGGTAACCAACAAGTCTATTTTGAAATGTAATTTAGGCATAGGGACACAATGAATGGAAACCTCGTAAAAGGGAATCTAAACAAGTATGTCCCCTATCAAAAAGAATGACCAACTCTAATAGAAAATACTTTGTATTTTTTCTGCTCCAAATTCAGCAGTTTTCAATTTTTAAAAATTAAAAATACCCACAACACAAATGGGGGAGGGGACAAAAACAGTATACTGTAATATATCAAATGCTTAATTGGCATTACAGCCTGGTGAGCTAAAAATCAATTATAATCAGAGGTCCAAGTGAGTCTGAAATTGCTGCCGAAACATAATCTCAGAATTGATACTGTGCAGAAACACCATTTTGTCTTCTATCAGTCACAGTGACCTTGACCTTTGACCCCCAAAATCAACAAGATTTTTCTTTACCTGAAGTGCAAAGCTTCTAATATGCTTAGTCTAATTATGTGATTTGCAGCTGCTATTAAGTGGAAACCATTTTGTTTCATTTACAGTGATCTCAAAATGAATATAATTCCTTATCCCAAGTACAAGCCATCCACAAACATTGGTAAATAAGAATGGTGGAGAATTCAAATTATCATGTCAAAACCATTTTATTGTTTCAGTAACAGTGACCTTTTATCCTTCATCCCAAAGTCCATAAGGTTCTCCTAAACCCATCTGCAAGCTATCCTAAAAGTTTGGTACTTCAAGCTATCCTCAAAGTTTGGTACTTCTAGCTATCCTCAAAGTTTGGTACTTCAAGCTATCCTCAAAGTTTGGTACTTTTAGCTATCCTCAAAGTTTGGTACTTCTAGCTATCCTCAAAGTTTGGTACTTCAAGCTATCCTCAAAGTTTGGTACTTCTAGCTATCCTCAAAGTTTGGTACTTCAAGCTATCTTCAAAGTTTGGTACTTTTAGCTATCCTCAAAGTTTGGTACTTCTAGCTATCCTCAAAGTTTGGTACTTCAAGCTATCCTCAAAGTTTGGTACTTCTAGCTATCCTCAAAGTTTGGTAGTTCTAGCAGGTTTAGGACTCAAGTTATTGTGCTGAAACCAAAACAATGCATATACACAATGATTGGTAGATAAGCACAACTTCAGACAATGGCCATGATACATACAAAGATTCATGGCAATGCATGGAGAACTGTGAGACTAGTTGCATTTGGAATATTCTCTCATATTCTGCATCTAGCTGCAATCATAAAAGTACTACAAGAGACTCCAAGTCAAGACTTTCAAACACTACAACAGATTTCAAGTCAAGACTGTCAAGCACTACAAAAGACTCCATGTCAAGACTGTCCAACACTGCAACAGATTCCAAATCAAAACTGTCAAGCACTACAATAAACTCCAAGTCAAGACTGTCAAACACTACAATAAACTGTCAAACACTACAATAAACTCTATGTTAAGACTGTCCAACACTACAATAGATTCCAAATCATAACTGTCAAGCACTACAATAAACTCCAGGTCAAGACTGTCAAACACAACAACATAATACTTCAAGTCAAGAATGCATAAAGTGTCATTTTCTGAGGTAAAAAAAAAATCATTAATATGCATGTTAAATATGGTTAGGCCTAGCAGAAAACCCTGTTATACAGACTTAATGAGGGGCCCCGAGTGGCCGAGTGGTCTAAAGCGCTCTCTGTTACGGATCACTGCCATCTCACCTCTGTCTGCGTGGGATCGAGTCTCGGATTCAGCCAATGTGGATATGTGAGAAAGCTTGCCAGTAGCTCCTCGTGGGTCGGTGGTTCTTTCCGGGGGTTTTCCGGGTTCTTCCTCCACCATTAATACTGGCCGCCATGTATAGCCTATCGTGTGCTGAAAAATGGCATTAAACCCTACAACAACAACAACAACAACAGACAATGATATTTAAGGACTCATTGTTGTAATTATTTGACATAACACACTATTGTCTGTTACTGAAGTTACTATTAAGTAAATGAACAGCCCTATCATCCAACCCACATAGCTTAATAAGGTAGTGAGACATGTAGTGGAAAGCCTTGGACAGAACCATTAAAATTTCACCATCATCATGCCATTGTCCAGTGCCCCACCCCACCCCATCATTTCTCAGTCATAACAGTCAACTGGCAGTTTTACCCACTTCTGCAAGTTGACAGCAATGGGCAAAAAATGTTGATGAAATGTACATTCAGCTGTTTGCAGATTGTTGCCTCAAACAGTTCTGACCCAATTAACAAACTGCTCACAGGTCAATAATTCTGTTTAATACTGATGATCATTTTTCTTAAGCACTGGAGTTACTCTTGCTAGATTTAGTTGTAATGGGATTGAGTTACAGTAATGGTTCTTCTAATGAGATTTGTAATTGCACCTAATAATATTGGTTTACATAAATGTAGAATTTTGAGTGATATGTTGTCATCCCGTTGCCTTTCTACACACTACAATAGACTCCAAGTCTTCCTACACACTACAATAGACTCCAAGTCTTCCTACACACTACAATAGACTTCAAGTCTTCCTACACACTACAACAGACTCCATGTCTTCCTACACACTACAAAAGACTCCAAGTCTTCCAACACACTACAAGAGACTCCAAGTCTTCCAACACACTACAATAGACTCCAAGTCCAGTGCATTTCAGATAGGTTGCAGTCTTTTCCTCTGAGACTGTTCAGGATCCCTCTTCATCCATGACATCAAATAGTTTACACACAAAACTGATTGAGGCAGGAATTAATTCTACAGTTTGCATGGAGTAAGCAAGTCATAGGATGAATTGTCTTAGCTTTATAATGGGTCCTCCATTATATCAACAAAATGTATAAAGGGGTTTAGGAAATATAAACTAATGAAAAACATTCAATCAAAACTATAATGCAAACTTCCTTGGACTGTGACTTTGATCCTATGGTCAATGGGACAATAGCATGTGTTGTTAATTTTAGCTCTGTAATGACTACTGGTAATTTCAAGTATAAAGATCATCCATGAATGGGGTTCAGGAAGTATAATCAATTGAAAAAATTGTAACCAAATCCTTTATATAACTGTGACCTTTAGTAGCAGAAGAAAGTGGAGTTTCTGACGTGATGGGACTATGACTGCTTAGGTCAAGGTCAACGTCTTCTGACATCACTTTTCATGTTACCACACTTGCAGACCATACCAAGGTTACTATCCAATGGCAAGCACTTCTGGTTTCAGAACAGGGTCTGCGATTCTTGCTGCAGAAAAACCTCGGTTGGCAAATGGTGATCCCATCCCAATGCACTAAAATTCCACTGCACCCATGGACACCACCTTCATCTACTAGCATCAGAGGTCCATAAATCACACATTGCAAATTGTTTGCTATCTGTATTCTTGCTGACAAAGAATTGTCTTTTGGTTGCCAGATCACTATTGGCCATATTTGTTTTGCTGAAGAAAAAGTGCTTTCTGCTATCTATATTTTTGTGTGTGTGTGCATCTGTTCTGAATATAAATATGCATATAATAGAGGGCCACAAGATGGATTAGTTCCATGCAACTATTGTGTCATCCTCTTTAAAGAAAGTCACCATTATTATTATTATTATGTTGTTGTTGTTGTTGTTATTGTTGTTGTTGCAGACTGAATTGTCTTAACTTCATAATGATGCATTCCAAGTCTGATGAGAATCTGTTGAGACAATTGAGAAATAGTGCAGACAAAATTATTTAATCAATGCCCTCACAAATTAATGACCCCACTGCTGTAACTGCATGTGAAAAGTGACAGCTATGTCTTGATTCCTACTAAAGTGGGTTTAAAAAAAGCATCAATGCAAATTTATCCATTTGGAAATGGACTGGTTATTTTTTTTAAAAGCAAATATGTAAATTACATGTTCAAATACAAATTGTTGTCCAATTCTGTTGTATAGAATGCTTAGTAATTTGTCACCTGGATAATAAGGCAATTATATAAAAAAAAAAAAAAACAACTGCAGCAATTATTGTTATATAATTTACACAGGAAATTAACCTCGAAAACAAATTATTTGTTCAATAATGATGGGGTTTTTCTTCTATTTCAACTGGTACCTTTCCATTTTAGTGAAGTTTCAGTAAACACCTCAGTTTCCTTTTAGAGGATGTTGAACTGTAGTGTTGTTAAATCCCCCTTTAAGCAGACAAATATCAATATCTGCAAAATTGCCATCATAAAACAATTCAAAGCTTTAGCATTATTGATTTAGGATCACCCAATATTACAATCATTCTCCATGTAATACATCAAGTCTTGTTTGAGTTCTGTCAAAATTAAAGATCACCAGACTCTTACAAGAATGATTAGTGTACAATTATACACCAAAATCTTGTATAATCATCAGCTGGGAGTATGTGTAGTAAAACCTCTTGGATCAAGTAATTATACACTGAAATCTTGTATAATCATCAATTGGGAGTATGTGTAGTAAAACCTCTTGGATCAAGTAATTATACACTGAAATCTTGTATAATCATCAATTGGGAGTATGTGTAGTAAAACCTCTTGGATCAAGTAATTATACACTGAAATCTTGTATAATCATCAGCTGGGAGTATGTGTAGTAAAACCTCTTGGATCAAGTAATTATACACCAAAATCTTGTATAATCATCAGCTGGGAGTATGTGTAGTAAAACCTCTTGGATCAAGTAATTATACACTGAAATCTTGTATAATCATCAATTGGGAGCACTGTAGTAAAACCTCTCAGATCAAATAATTCTAACTAAGAGTAAAAATTAAATCTGAAAAGTTTTATTACTTGATACTGTATTTCATCAATTCCTTCAATGCAGGGTAAATACATATTTATTTCCTTTGCATCTGACATCATACTAAACCAATGTTTGTACACTCTGTATTGTATTCAATGGCACAGTGGTCTATTGATTTTAGTATTACCTGTATATATGGATAGGTATGTGCATAGATTTACAGCACACCAGTACAATCCTGGCTATACAGTGCCATGTTAACATTTGTACAATTGGTAATAGTAAAATACTTGCTTTAATCTAAGGAAGATAATTTCCCTTCTGACCTAAATCTAAGGAAGACAATTCTCTTTCTAATTTAAATCTAAGGTAAGATAATTCCCTTGTGACTTAAATCTAAGGAAGACAATCCCCATTCTGACCTAAAGCTAAGGAAGATAATTCTCTTTCTAATTTAAATCTAAGGTAAGATAATTCCCTTGTGACTTTAATCTAAGGAAGATAATCCATCTTCTGACCTAAATCTGAGGAAGACAATCCCCTTTCTGATTTAAATCTAAGGAAGATAATTCCCTTTTGACCTAAATCTAAGGAAGACAATCACCCTTTCTGACCTAAATCTAAGGACGATAATCCCCTTTCTGATTTAAATCTAAGAAAGATAATTCTCTTTTGACCTAAATCTAAGGAAGACAATCACCCTTTCTGACCTAAATCTAAGGAAGATAATCCTCTTTCTGATTTAAATTTAAGAAAGATAATTCCCTTTTGACTTAAATCTAAGGAAGATAATCACCCTTTCTGACCTAAATATAAGGAAGATAATCCCCTTTCTGACCTAAATCTAAGGAAGATATTCATCTTCTGACTTAAATCTAAGAAAGACAATCCTCTCTCTGACCTGCATCTAAGGAAGATAATCCCCTTTCTGACCTAAATCTAAGGAAGATAATCCCCTTTCTAACCTAAATCTAAGGAAGATAATCCCCTTTCTGACCTAAATCTAAGGAAGATAATTCTCTTTCTGATTTAAATCTAAGTAAGATAGTTCCCTTTTGACCTAAATCTAAGGAAGACAATCCTCTTTCTGACCTAAATCTAAGGAAGATAATCCCCTGTTGGACAAAAGTTAATATGTACTGTTCAATATTAAAAAAATTGAGATGATATAAAAATTCTTTTTTTATAAAAATCATATTAAATAAAGATTAGGATAAAAAGTGTAATAATTTCCAAAAATGAAAGGTCAAGATTTAAAAAAAAATTATAAACTAAATTTTTTAGAAGGTTTAAGAGTTCCTTCAGTTCACATGAAACCTACTGCATGACGGATATTTTAATTCAATACACTCTTCAAGAATGTGTTGTAAGTGCATAATAGTAAGGTATGCACTTTGGTAACAGATCACCCATCAACAGGTATGCATGGGCCAGATGTTCATTTTGGTCAAGGATCACCCATCAAGAAGTATGTGTCAGATGTGCACTGTAATCAAGAATCACCCATCAAGAAGTATGGGTCAGATGTGCACTGTAATCAAGGATCACCCATCAAGAGGTATGTGTCAGATGTGCACTGTAATCAAGGATCACCCATCAAGAGGTATGTGTCAGATGTGCACTGTAATCAAGGATCACCCATCAAGAGGTATGGGTCAGATGTGCACTGTAATCAAGGATCACCCATCAAGAGGTATGGGTCAGATATGCACTGTAATCAAGGATCACCCATCAAGAGGTATGGGTCAGATGTGCACTCTAGTCAAGGATCACCCATCAAGAAGTATGGGTCAGATATGCACTGTAATCAAAGATCACCCATCAAGAGGTATGGGTCAGATATGCACTGTAATCAAGGATCACCCATCAAGAGGTATGGGTCAGATGTGCACTGTAATCAAGGATCACCCATCAAGAGGTATGGGTCAGATGTGCACTGTAATCAAGGATCACCCATCAAGAGGTATGGGTCAGATGTGCACTGTAATCAAGGATCACCCATCAAGAGGTATGGGTCAGATGTGCACTGTAATCAAGGATCACCCATCAAGAGGTATGGGTCAGATATGCACAGTGATAAAGGGTCAACCCTCAAGAGGTACGCATGGGCCAAAATGTGCACTTTTGTCAAGGATCACCCATCAAGAGGAATGCATGGGCCAGATGTGCACACTTGTCAAGGGTCACCCATCAGTAGGTATGCATGGGCCAGATGTGCATCCTAGTCAAGGATCACCCATCAATAGGTATGTATGTGCCAGATGTGCACACTGGTCGAGGGTCACCCATCAATAGGTATGCATGGCCAGACGTGCACACTGGACGAGGGTCACCCATCAATAGGTGTGCATGGCCAGATGTGCACACTGGTTGAGGGTCACCCATCAACAGGTGTGCATGGTCAGATATGCACACTGGTCAAGGGTCACCCATCAATAGGCATGCATGGGCCAGATGTGAACACTGGTCAAGGATCACCCATCAATAGGCATGCATGGGCCAGATATGCACACTAATCAAGGGCCACCCATCAATAGGTATGCATGGCCAGATGTGCACTCTAGTCAAGGATCACCCATTATGAGGTATGCATGGCCAGATGTGCACACTGGTCAAGGATCACCCATCAATAGGTATGCATGGCCAGATGTGCACACTGGTCAAGGGTCACCCATCAATAGGTATGCATGGGCCAGATGTGCACACTGGTCAAGAGTCACCCATCAATAAGTATGCATGGCCAGATGTGCACACTGATCAAGGATCACCCATCAATAGGTATGCATGGCCAGATGTGCACACTGGTCAAGGATCACCCATCAATAGGTATGCATGGCCAGATGTGCACTCTAGTCAAGGATCACCCATCAATAGGTATGCATGGCCAGATGTGCACACTGGTCAAGGATCACCCATCAATAGGTATGCATGGGCCAGATATGCACACTTGTCAAGGGTCACCCATCAATAGGTATGTATGGGCCAGATGTGCACACTTGTCAAGGATCACCCATCAATAGGTATGCATGGCCAGATGTGCACACTGGTCAAGGGTCACCCATCAATAGGTATGCATGGGCCAGATGTGCACACTGGTCAAGAGTCACCCATCAATAGGTATGCATGGCCAGATGTGCACACTTGTCAAGGATCACCCATCAATAGGTATGCATAGCCAGATGTGCACACTGGTCGAGGGTCACCCATCATTACAAAATAAATTCCACATTAAAAATGAGTGAGCATGTGAAAATCAGGTAGACAGTTTTCTGCAAGTTAACGAAAACATGCAACCTTCATTAACAACAGCTCAATTGTATAACCAACTGATTTTGAGATCAACTGCCAAAATCAAGTGCTTACTTTGTTACACTTTGCTCTTGAGTAATGTGACTCATTTCTTATCTAGAAATTAAAAGCATTTTAACCCAAACAAAAAAAATAACACATGACTTCAATATCTGAAAACAGGGGGTCATTAGATCTGTACACAGGAACTGTTTTGGCACACCACATTCATGATCAGAGAGGTGCTTGGTTCATATCTGACCAGATCAGCCTGAGTCAAATGATACTGTGTGTCTGTATGGAAGCTGTTTGGAAGACTGGACTCATAATCAGCGGGTAATTGGTTCACAACATTAGCCAAACTGCTTAATTCAACTGACATGGTGTATCAATATGGTAGTTGTTTGACAAGCTAGACTCAAGATCAGTGGTTTAATTGCTTCACACCTTGGCCAGAACAGCCAGTGTTGATATCCATGGTGTATCTATACAGGAGTTGTTTCATCATGCTGCACTAAAAATCAGTGGTTTAACTGCTTCAAATCGTGGCTGGACCAAACTGAGCTGATGCCCATGGTGTTGTTACATATATATATATATATATATATATATATATATATATATATATATATATAATCTGTTTTGGCATGTTGGAGTCATGATCAGTGTCATTATGGGTTCACATCTTGGCTTGACCAGCCAAAATCATCTGGTGCAGTCTGTCTCTAAGCAAGCTTGCACTGTACTTTGACTCCCATCACCTCAGAATTGAATAGTCAATCATGTACTGATATGCCATTGAACACCACACAATCATCAGATCTGTGAGGACCCCCATTGTTTTTTCTTCCCTGCAGTAAAAGAGAAAGAGAAATGAAACAAGATTGTGTGTAAATGCTGTCAACAGTTTGTAACAAGAGATCTAAGTTGCCACAGGCAAAGTTTTGATGAATGAACTGTCTAGTTTCTTTTTGTCAATTTTCAATCTGAAATCTGCCAAAATCTATGAGAAGCTAACTTCCATTTAAAAGTGTACTTTGGCCAGAGATCAATAGAAGCTAAAGCCATCTTGGGACAATACCAAATACCAAGCTTGTTGATCCATACACCAGAACTGCAGTTAACAAATTAGATCAATAAATATAGGGGGCATTTTGGAAGCACTTATTCATTAACTCTATGCCGTAAACAACCACTCAAGCACACCTTACTGAGTACCTATTAAGGATGATTGTTAGTGGAAATTTGGAGTATTTAACTTTTTAAGAAATATAAATTTTGTGAGCTTTGTGTTCAAAGCTATCCAAAACAACCACATGTACTCACTTATAAAAAATTCCAGTAGAATAAACATCATAGACCCTGATCTGCAGGCACATTATGCTATGGCAGATCAGGATCTTTGTTGTTTGCAGTTTGACTCAACTATAACTAGTATATATAGCATCCCAAAACACTATCAACTGGTATACTTTCTGTTTCACAAATCTTGCCTGAATTTCAATATCCAATCATTACATATAAAAGTATGGGGAAAAGTTCCCTGTCATTAACCAGCCATAAATGAATGTATATTTAAAACTTCATCATATTTGAACATGTTGAAGATCACATGCTTATCATTGGCATAAAGAAAAGGAGCATGTTCACAAGTACATTACATTTTTTTTCCCCATATGTGTCAGTTTATGAGATCACACAAGTTCTCTGCAACAGAAAGTCTATGTGGACAATTTATTGCATGTAGTTTCTCATGAAAAATTTTCAAAGGGCTCATAAATATTTGCACACGTACAATTTTCTTTCACAGTTCTGATTTTGCAAGTATTGGAGACTGCTCCAGTGGCCGAAAGTGGTTAGAGCATCCACCTTGGATGCCAGAGGTTGCAGGTTCAAACCCCAGCCGAGTCATACCAAAAACTTATAAAAGTGGTTTAGCATCTTCCACGCTTGGCGCTCAGCATTACAAGGTTAGTGTTAGCACTGGTCAGCCTGGTGTCAGAATAATGTGACTGAGTGGGACATGATGCTACATGTCTAAGGCATGATGCCCCAGTGCTAGACATCACTATAAACTGCCACACTGCAGACATCATAGCAACATGACCAAAAAATTGTTAAAGCCAAGTTAAAAATCCAAATATCACACACACACACACACATGCAAGTATTGGAATTGTGTAAGAATTTATCTTTTGCATTCTTTAATATGGGACATTTACAACAACATAAATTTATGTCAAGTCTCTCCCAGAGTTCATAGCACTACTTTACACCTAATTAAAAGTAAAATCTCACTGATTACATCCAATTGCAGTGTTCATTTCAACCTGTGCATTAACTGTTGATTTTACAAAAGCATACTACTTTAATTCATTCAATGGTTGATTTAAATTTGAAATTTTTCATTTTCCAAAATTACCCATGAATATTGTGTACAACGATACCTTTTGTGTGGCTCTGGGAGATCTATGCCATATCATGGTCTGGTAAAAAGCAGGTTTACATGTGGCACCAGAGTGAAGCTTTCACAAATATAGAGAATTCGATTGGTTGATGAGATCAGGTGACATCTCGCATCATTCTGAAGAGATGCTATCATGTTTGGAATAAACATTGACAGTTTATTGGCTGATTCAGACCTGCTTCTTGCATTGGATAAAAAATGAAGTACGTTATACATATAATTTCACAACAACATTGTTCATACCAGAAATGGTCATCGTTTGGTATAATGACTGGGCTTGGTTTGGGTTTGGTGTTTTTAGCACAGCAGCATAAGTAGATTATTTTGTACCTTGGCAAAATTAGTAAAGTGTCTTGCCGAAGGCTACTGTGGCAGCCAACTGGGTTGATCTGATAGTAAAATTCAAACTTGTACCCTTCTGGTCACAAGTCTGGTACACTAACCATATCTCCATTTTCTAGTCATGTCTTATGACAAGGGATTGTACATGGAGACTATTCTGTATCAATGAGCTTGTAGGACGTGTTATAATGAAAGGTCTCAGTAGTCACCTCATCACATATCAGAGGTGACTCAAGACTATTGTACTGAAGTTGTAGGAGTTATGATGATAGTCATGATACTGACGGAGTTGTCAGTAGTCACCTCTTATGTCATATGGGAGGCTGCACTGAGACCATTGTACTGAGGTTGTAGGAGTTATAATGAAAAGTCTCAGTAGCTACCTCTTATGATACATGGGAGGGTGAATTAAGACTGTTGTACTGAGGTTGTAGGATT
The DNA here is from genome assembly GCA_016617855.1 of Megalonaias nervosa. Taxonomy (NCBI): domain Eukaryota; kingdom Metazoa; phylum Mollusca; class Bivalvia; order Unionida; family Unionidae; genus Megalonaias; species Megalonaias nervosa. The sequence goes on along the minus strand of JAECUM010000375.1, from coordinate 21,456 downwards.
TATAATGAAAGTCCTTATTATGAGGATGTTAATGAAAGTCCTTATAATGAGGATGTTAATGAAAGTCCTTATAATGATGTTAATGAAATTCCTTATAATGAGGACTTGACAAAAGTCCTTATATTGAGGATGTTAATGAGAGTCCTTACAATGAGGATGTTATTGAAAATCCTTATAATGAGGACTTTATGAAAGTAATAATAATAATGAGGATGTTAATGAAAGTCCTTAAATGAGGACTTAATGAAAGTTCTTATAATGAGGATGTTAATGAAAGTTCTTATAATTAGGGAGTTCAATAATATGTACAGCATCCAGAAATGTTTGAAATATAACAGAAAATAAACTCTTTGGCATATACAAATATCTGAAATGTCTTCAATAACAGGCATATCATACCTCTTTCTGCTACTGAGATTTTGTTTCTTTCTTGTTTTCACCTTGTCCAAATTTTGGTTTCACTCATTTCTATGGCATCTTTTATATACTTCTTACATGAACAGCTGATAACTTCTATTGACAACATCATGTTCCAAATTCAGTGGTGAATGTATATGGGGGGGGTAAAATAATTTTAACAATGTAATATTTGTGTGCTTCTGTTGCATTGCTTTTCCTTCCCAGGATGTGAAGTCCCCAGTCCAAGCTAAATTTCCCTCCAGACTGCTCCAATGGCCTAGTGCATCTGCCTCAGATGTGGGAGGTCGCAGGTTCAAACCCCAGCTGAGTCATACCAAAGACTAATAAAAATGGTACTAACAGCTGCCTTGCTACATGCTCAGCATTAAGAGGTTAGTTTTAGGACTGGTCAGCCCAGTATTAGGATAATGTGATGGGGGGGGGAGTCATGATGCTACATGTCTGCAGTATGATGCCCCAGTTCAAGACGTCACTATGAACTGTTACACTGCAGACATCATAGCGAAATGACTTAAAAAATGTTAAAGCAACATTAAAATTTAAATCACACACACACACACACACACATAAATTTCCCTCCCCAGAATTTAAAAGAATATGATCTCCAACGTACAGAATATCTTATTGTATTCACCAAGACAAAGACTATGGGACAGCAGAGTAGGATGGGAGTATGGAATCTCTGCAATAATAGCAGACAATTATTACATAATTAATAGAAATTTTAAATCCAAAATGCTATGTTTTAAAAGCAGTAATACACTACCTGCAACTATTGTTGAACTTAGGGGTTAGAAGGGAGGCTTAAAGCCCCAAAGAAACTAGTATATGAAGATAAACTGACTTTCTCTTATAGTAGAAATGTTTACTACTGTTAATCTGGTAGGTGGCTTTTCTGCTACATATTGTGCTGACACAGCTGAATCCAACCAATATATTCCTGTGCTCTGACGCACCACAAGCAATGGTAGAAGGATGAAAACTTGATGTGAGACAACCAGATGACTGCTCTCATAATGTTATGCAGTAAGGAGTAACTCATGTAGGCTAAAGATGCAGCTATAGTCTTAACCTCATGGATTTTAATTCTCATGAAACAAAGGTCCCAGTCTGTGATAAGCTCTCTTGCTTGTGAGGACAATATTAGTGTAACCCAGGAGATGAAGAAAGAGGCCAATTCTTACCCTTTCTTCTCCATTTGGCATAAGCCAAACAAAACCTCAAAGCCCTCACTATGAAATGAGTCTATCTTGATCATCCCCAGCACAGATATGGCTGGGACTGGGTATCTCAGTAATAACTGGAGCTACTGAAGGTAGCCGATTCTTTGCCAGAAACCCAGGAGAAATGAAATGAAAGTTCCCACTGAACCATAAACAACCCATTTTCCCCATGAATCTCATACTCCCCACTGACACTATAAAGAGCTGGAAGACTGTCTTAAGGGTAAGATTCTCAAAGGCAGCTTCACACAAAAGTTGCTAAGAGCTTTTTTTATAACACCCAAGGAACACACAAAAGGTTCCAGACAGGTAACAGACCATTCTCTGTCACCGAGTAACGTCTTGACCTACCAAAACCTTTGTGATATTTCCTCAATCATGGAAGAATGAGGAAGAAGCACAAGATCTGGTTGTGGTTGAGCCCCGGAGATCTCTTCTGAAATGGAAAGAATCTTATTGGATGTGTACCAGATGGTTTTAGGTGCAAGTTCAAGGGTAAACGGCAGTAGATTTTATTTATCACCTTCTCAATGGACCAGATCTACTCTTCCTCCACAAACAGAGAAACTGGTGTGCCAGACAGGAGGCATCAAAGGAACAGCTTCTACCACAAACTCATTTGAGTCCATGTGGATTGATAGGGCATCACTACATCCTCAAGTTGAAGTGACATAGAGGTAGTCTGTGTCACTGCCCATAGCTCATCATGGTGAGCAGGAGCTCTGTGTGAGCTAGACTATCAAGCAGATGAGACCACTTGTCTTTTCTGGATGATTCTATGCCTCCAGCCTTATTGTTGGACACCTGATGAGAAGAGGCTGTAAGAACACAAGCACATAATCACTCTACTTTGGGTCCAGGTTTCAGAAGCCAGGATATTTTTTCCACAACTTCCAGCATGCATTGTGATGCAGCTGAATTTAGTGTGGCTTCTATCATCATGCTAAATGAAGTAGCAGAGAAGAGGTCAGCATGAGAAACTATGGTGACCAGTGGTTACTTGTTGAGACTGTTGGTTTGCGTATGATCTAAACCAGTTTCAAAAGGAATGATCAAACCTGTAACAGTTCCACTTTTACAACAGAATTTCATTATCAACTACATCAAAGGCTTTCTTGCAGTCAAGGAAAATAATCCCAGTCAAAAAAACATTAATCATTCCTTGTAGCCAAAAATCTGTTACTTTGGTGAGTTCTGTTTGGCATGAGTGCAATTTTCTAAATTATGATTGAGCCTCATGAAATAGGATGCAAGTTTCAAACAATTCACAGACCTGTATAGCTACCAGATTTGCCAAGCAATTTTTGATAATACAGGTAGAATAGATTTTGGTCTATAGTTTCCTGGGTCCTCTTATTCTGCTTTCTTAAGACAGCTGCAACCTTTACAAATTTCAAGGTAAAGAGAATGTATTTACAAATCATGGCATGTTTGATCAACATAAACTATGCTTTTGGTAAAAGTTACAGATGTCTGGGGAATGTCTGAAATAATAGTACCTGATCAGCATAAGAGCACAAACTCAAACAGAGCCAAATAATCAAAAGACCTTGAACGAGTCATGAATCTCAAAGAATGCAATTAGTTTCAACCCATGGAGTAAAATACCCAGCTTATTAAATCGTATCTAAACTTCTGTGGTAATATTGTGTAATACCAGGTGTGGTAGTATTGTGTAATACCAGGTGTTCTTTTGTGTAAGCAAAATTAGTTCTACAACCAGTCTAACTAATAAAGTGAATATACTGATATGAAAGAACTCATGCTGATAAGAACTGTGATATTGTAGAGTACTGATATCTATTGCTATATCACTATTTCTTTATACCACTATACCACTAATTCCTACCATAAACATGGACATGTTCTTTGGCTGATTGCATCAGTATCTGTTTATAAAGTGCCATTTCATTATAACTTTTCAATATTACCAAAAAAAGTTTGATTGTGGAAGTATGTCCAGATAAATACCTGGAAGTATGTCCAGATAAATACCATCACTGAGGTTCAGCTTATGTAAAGTTTAACCCAATTAGTATGCATTCTATCAATGTTTGACCCAATTAGCAAGCTTTCAATGAAAATTTTACCAATTAGTATGTTTTCTATCAAGAGTTTGATACAATTATCATGCTATCAAAATTTGACTTAATTAGTATGTTTTCTATCAAAGGTTTGACCCAATTAGCATGCTTTGTATCAAAGTTTGACCCAATTAGCATGCTTTCTATCAAAATTTGACCTAATTAGTATGTTTTCTATCAGAAGTTTGACCCAGTTAGCATTCTTTCTATCAGTAATCTAATTCATGCAGCATATCAATCTCATACTGGAATCTCATGAAGCCACCAAAGAGTATGGTTAAATGAGACTAGAGTGATATGAATGCATGTTACTGGTGCTGATGTAGACTTTTGGATCTCTTTATTAGTGCTGTTTCCAATCCTTGCTTAGCTACAAGTGTATTTAGTATGTATATCTGTTGTTTGTTGAGGACAAGAACAGGTGCTCATGTTTCATATAAACAACATGGCAGATGTACTCTAGTATAAATCTTTCATCAGTTTATGCAGAATATCCCACAATCCAAATGCACTCTAGGACAAGTCATTCTGAAGTATACACAGAATGTACATGTACTCAAGGACAAGTCATTCTGAAGTATACACAGAATGTACATGTACTCAAGGACAAGTCATTCTGAAGTATACACAGAATGTACATGTACTCAAGGTCAAGTCATTCTGCAGTATATACAGAATGTACATGTACTCAAGGTCAAGTCATTCTGCAGTATATACAGAATATCTGGTTACATACTGGTACATGTACTCTATGACAAGTCATCTTGCAGTATACACAGAATATACTGTTATATTTGTTTATACTCTTGGACAAGTCACTCTGCAGCATACACAGAATATTCTGTGTCATGTTAAATTGTGGAACCTGATACATTAAAATAAAATAATAAAAAAGCTTTAGAAATTTACACTATTATTATTAGGAGATGAAAATGTGACTAGCATTAAGTTCATACTGCTAAATACTTTACTGTGTCAGTTACAGATATATTCGTGCATGAATCTTACACAAACTCATACACATACCCAGTGCATACATCTTACACAAACTCATACACATACCCAGTGGATACATCTTACACAAACTCATGCACATACCCAGTGTATACATCTTACACAAACTCATGCACATACCCAGTGTATACATCTTACACAAACTCATGCACATACCCAGTGTATACATCTTACACAAACTCATGCACATACCCAGTGCATACATCTTACACAAACTCATACATATACCCAGTGCATACATCTTACACAAACTCATACACATACCCAGTGCATACATCTTACACAAACTCATACACATACCCAGTGCATACATCTTACACAAACTCATACACATACCCAGTGCATACATCTTACACAAACTCATACACATACCCAGTGTATACATCTTACATATATTATATATATGTATACACAAAAAAAACTATCATGACTTCTTAGCGAATTAACTGTCCAATGCACATACACCCAAATGCAATCAATTCTGAGCAGCTGTAGTGTACATAATATGCTGGCAAATCTAGGTTCACACTATGTGCTTTCCTTACCATGTACACCCACATGTAAGCCATATAAGTAAGCACAGTATATGCTCGCATGTACTGTATTTTATGTATTTTTTCGTACCCTTTAATCTTTCGTACACAATCCAGTTATCAAAATAATAATTATTTAAATGTATCATAATTTTTCGTACATATCACTTTGTATTATTTGAAAAATTCATTAAATTATCGGACATAACATTTCCATTAAGAAGATTTACGTTTGCAAAAATGATCGAAAATACCGTATTCCCACATTGTTTTTACAAAAATTAATGATTAATTTTTGGTGAGAAAATATAATGATTGATGCATGAGCATGGGCACCCACAGCATAGGTCAAGGGAGGAGGTCACATGACACACACCCCCACCCCCAAAATCATACTGCAATATATATTCCGACGAGTTTATTCATGCAAATGAAGCTGAAAATACGTCACAAGATTCTGTTCAAAACGCTTAGTAAATATTAGCTTTAGTTTCAGACTGCTTATTATACTAACTCTCCCGGCCGAGACTGACTGACCCCCGCCCCCACCCCCTTTTTGCAAAAGATCCTGCAGGCGCCCATGTGCAAAAACTCTTATTGTCATTACAATATCTACTGGTGTTTATTAACAAATGAACAAAGGACTTTACAGACTATAACTTTAAATATTATCATTAATTAGTTCTCCTTATTAAGTCCGTCACCGTAACAAAACACCATGTGCATTTTAAAATGAGTTCGGATGCCCTTTGATGTTGTCTTATCCAACAAAAATTACATATCAGTACATGCTAAAGTGAAGACCACAGACCATTGGTCAACTTGTCTTATTGTTTCATTAGTCATACAAACATAACATGTAAAAACCTTGTCATTTTCCATCGTAAATTTGAAAATCACGGACTCCGTTAAATCAATTCATATATATACAGATACTATCTTTTAAGTGCTTGTTCTGTTTTGACTTGGATATAATTAACATTTTACTGCAAATCTATTCTATGATATACCTCACTATTATCTTTATTGGCGAGTTCGAATAACAAATAATGTATATGATCGCTTGTCCTGATAACATCTGCTATATGGACAACAGCTTCAATAGCACATTGACAAATTTTCATTTCTCTAAAGCGAGCCTCATTTCCCTTCTGGCAGCCTCGCTGATTTGACCTCTTCAGTCGATTCTTGCCCTCAATCTGGTTTCAACTAGACTAATCAAAGCGCTAAGCATGTTTAATTACCGTGTAAATAACACTATAGCCATGTGGTTGTTGTGACAATGTACATCATAATTAAAACAGGAATGAACTGTTGATTTAGCGGTGTTTATTCCCAATGGAATATAGTAGGGTCATAATAACATGAGGATTATCCCACTCGTCAGGTGACTGAAAATAGTCTTTTTTTCTCTTTGCAAAAGCTACAAATAAAAACTACACTGAATAAATACGGTCTTGTACACTGAAAATTTTTTATTTGATTGATCTCTCTGGTGCGCGTGCACACACACACACACACACACACACACACACACACACACACACACACATTAACTTAGGTGTTGATTTCAAGTTCTTTATTTTTTATTGCAATTTGATAATGAAATTATTGTTGCGGTAAAAATACAACTTGCACTTAATTTCCTGATGATGTGGGGTCGTATCGTTGCGTACAATTTACCAATAAATAATACTCATAACTTATACATGTTCAAACCATCTTGATCATTTTGCACAACAGGTACATATGTTCTAAATGCAGACGAGCTTGCACACTGAACATGACTCTCTCTCTCTCTCTCTCTCTCTCTCTCTCTCTCTCTCATTCACTAATTACAAAAGTACTTTTGATTTATGAAACAGAAAATATACGTTTACTTTGTACGTTTGTACCGTTAGGTTGTCGAGTAGCCTGTGTACTGTAGAACTTGTTTTGGTATGATTCCTTTTTTTTCGTACATGGTCAGCACCACCAAATGATAATTATTTATTTTACATTTAATTTTTCGTACACTGAAATCAATAATTATTTTTTCGTGTACGAAAAATTACATAAAATACGGTAAGTCGGATCCAAACGTAAAGAACACAGACCAAGATCTGCCATCACATAATGCACCTGAACACCAGGGTCTATGCAGTTTGTTTGAACTAACTGGGAAAAGAAAACAACACAGACACTGATTTGCCAGTGCATCATGTGATGACAGATAAGGGTTTATGCAATTTGCTGTTGAATAAAATATGAGTATAAATAGCATACGGTATAAAAAGAGGAACAGCGTAAACCCTCATTTTACATACTGCCACAGTTTATCATGACAGACCATGAACTTATCTGTTCATCTTTGTAATCTATGGAATCAGTGCACACACATGATGATGATGCTGCTGATGCTGCTGCTGATGATGATGATAACATTAAGTTAGCAATTAATTTTTCTTCTGAACTGGAAAAGACATAAATTTTACATATGAAATGGGACAAAAGTTTAGCCCATAAGAATTAGGTTTAGAATTGTGAAATATTAAGATCGATCATTAGTTAAATACATCCAAATAAATCAATAAAAATAATCCTGAAAAAGACCACATATACTATGCCTTTCCTGGTGCAATACCATCACAAATATCAAACATTCAACTGTGAATTACTAATCAATTCAGACTCAATGGGTATAACAAATAAATGGTGTCAAATTCAAGTCCAGTATGAATAAAGACCAAAATTTATATGGCTGTTAGGTTGTTATTTGTTAAAATTTTATTAATTATTCAATGTTTGCAAATACCACATCAGATGTAATGCTTTTAGAAATCTCATTAAGATAAGAATACAAAAAGCCACTTTAAAACTTGTTTATAACAACCATACTAAACATTTTACACTCAATAGTTTTAAAGCTAATCTCCAACATCAAAATCCCATCAAGATTTTTGTATGACTAGAACTTTAATCAGACTCTAAAATTTAAAATTTTATCAGTCGGATTTTGATACTTGTAATATTTTCAACCAACTAGAATCAGGATTATTTTCAATGTCCACTGGCACAGTTTGCATCCCATAATAAACGTTTACAAAATATGACTACTGTAGCAAAAAACTGAGTCCATTTTTTTTCGATCGCAATTCAGAATGCAAGTCAGCAAACTTCTGAGCCATGCGGTATTATATATAGGAAACCTGGCACAGAAGTTAGAATTCCACATTACCTCCCCTGCATGACAAGTAGCTAACTTAATTCAAGCCCTGCACATCTAAATTTGTAACTTAAGACTTTATGATAGCAATTTTTTAATTTAAAAAAACCTGTTAACACACACATGCATGACAAGGGCAATGACTAAACATGTACAATACAAAGAGTAAAAAAGCAGATTTCAATGCTGATTTGTTTTTAATTTATCAGCATACATTTTTTTCATATATTTGTAATTTAAACTGCATCTGCGCTTAGAAAATTGAACATTTTTATGTCTGCAAAATAATCACTTGTATCAGAATCTGAAAAGTTGCTGTCAGTGGACCAAATAACCTGGCATCATATTTCATATTTGCATCCTGAGCATGGAAATACAGGTTTCTTGGGGTGAAAGGATTCTTCGAGGTATCAAAGTATCAATAATTTGGCTGTATCAGCACACACATTAACATTAAAGATGGAGAATTATTTTAAAATCATATACATGTATTCTTTACAAAGGTTACTTTTCATCTTTAATGACAATAAATACTTTTAGGTGTTTGCATCTTTCATCTCTGTATTTATAGATGTGTTTCATACAGGAATAAGTATTGATACATGGCATAGACATTTTGTTCAATCCCTATGGATTTCCCACAAATTTTGGTTCCATGTCCCCAAAATCTGGACTCCTGTACACCACCAGGGCATGCATTTTCATTCTGGAAAAATTTCCTCTAACTAGGTCCTTGTTGATGATTAAATAACAGCCAAAGTCACCAATAGTGATAAAACTTGCATGCAACAGTGAATTTCAATTTTAAAACAACCTCTTTGGCAATCAAACCATTCAAGGTTTGAAATAGTCTCCTGAGTTGGAGTGCAAAGTTACATATTGCCACTAATGTAATGTATTTTCTACGACTAACAAAAGGTACATGTAATAGATTTCTGGGGTGAATAACTTCCAGAAATGCAGAGATTAATATTTCATCAATGAATTATTACTTTTAAAAGAAAACTACCAGTGAATATAGTACTATGTAGTAATTTTGTTTTTCCCTTTTAACTTTTAATGTATTCCTCAAATTTTGAGGTCACAGAAATGCATTGTCCCCTGCTATTGTGTAGGTACAATACTATTTGGGGAAAGAATGCACATCCAAAGTGGAAAACTGCCAGGATTGTCAAAGGGAACAAGCTCTTTAATATGCACATTATACATGATGGGGATAGTATTTATGACACTGTTATTTTGCATTTGCGAAATGAGTATTACCATCACAAAATTTACCTCAATAATGTTTTAAGTGCAAAGTGCAGAAAATTATATAGAATACAGAGGTTTTCATTGCTAAAAGGAAAAGTACTTTGAGCTCAACTTTATTTTCTAGTGAATTAATCAATCAAGATTGAGGTTATTGTAGAATGTGGACAAGCAGATGGACAGATGGAAAGATGGACACAGACAATGGCACATTAGTGAATGATATGTCCAGCTTACAGTCAAGGCAGGCTCAACATGATTGCAATCTTTCTGGATTGGTGGTGTATAAAAACCTATTGGGTATGAAAACTTAAGAGTGTCTGAAAACCTAAAGGGTATGAAAACTCAAGAGTGTCTGAAAACCTATAGGGTATGAAAACTCAAGAGTGTATGAAAACCTATAGGGTATAAAAACTCAAGAGTGTATGATGAAAACCTATAGGGTATGAAAACTTAAGAGTGTATTAAAACCTAAAAGGTATAAATACTAAGAGTGTATGAAAACTTAGTATGAAAACTAGGTGTATGAAAACTTGGTGGGTATGAAAGCTCAAGAGAATATGAACACTTAGAGGGTAGGAAAATTCTAAGGGTATGAAAGCTCATAGGGTATGAACACTCAAAAGTGTATGAAAACTTACTGAGTATGAAAACTTTGAGGGAATGAAAACTTGAGAGTATGAAAACTTAATGAGTACAAAAATTCAGTGTATTAAAACTCTGAGGGTATGAAAACTCAAAGTGTATGAAAATTTAGACAGCATGATCTATTGATGAGCAGAATGAATATGGTAGATAATGATCTACCAGTACATTATTTCATCAAAATGACAAATTAATATTTCCAGTACTGTTGGTACAGCATTAGAGTCCTAATCCAAGGGTTGTTGGTTTGATACCCACCCAGGCCAGCCTGATTCAACACTCTCAGTGTGTTCCTGGCAAAGATACTTAGCCTACGTTTCCTTGGCATGATATACAGGGTCATGCTACCAGGTGGTGTGGGCAACTAAGTTGTCCCAAGATAGGTCAACTTCACCTCCATCTTTTTGGAATGCAAAAACAACTCTGGTCTATGATTTGCTTTAACATGCAAACTGAGTGACAGTAGTTTATGCCTTCTGCAATGCACCCTCAACCCAGCCGAGTAGATAGTGTTGTAGCCCCAAGAGAATTTTGCATTACCCTCAACTCTGCCAAGTAGATACAGTGTTGTAGCCCCAAGAGAATTTTGTATTACCCTCAACTCAGCCAGGTAGATACAGTGTTGTAGCCCCAAGAGAATTTCTTATTACACTCAACCCAGCCAAGTAGATACAGTGTTGTAGCCCCAAGAGAATTTTTTATTACCCTCAACTCAGCCAAGTAGATATAGTGTTGTAACCCCAAGAGAATTTTTTATTACCCTCAACTCAGCCAAGAAGATATAGTGTTGTAACCCCAAGAGAATTTTTTATTACCCTCAACTCAGCCAAGTAGATATAGTGTTGTAACCCCAAGAGAAGTTTGTATTACCCTCAACTCAGCCAAGTAGATACAGTGTTGTAGCCCCAAGAGAATGTTGTATTACCCTCAACTCAGCTGAGTAGATGCAGTGTTGTAGCCCCAAGAGAATTTCTTATTACACTCAACCCAGCCAAGTAGATACAGTGTTGTAGCCCCAAGAGAATTTTGTATTACTCTCAACTCAGCCAAGTAGATACAGTGTTGTAGCCCCAAGAGAATTATGTATTACGCTCAACCCAGCTGAGTAGATACAGTGTTGTAGCCCCATGAGAATTTTGTATTACACTCAGCCTCAGCAGCTGTTGATATCAACTGTACCAAAACAAAATCTTGCACATTCACAGGAATGTTTTTATAAATGACTGTTATCATTTGTTATCACTGCCCAATTCCACAAGTTATCATTGTTATCACTGCCCAGTTCCACAAGTTATCATTTGTTATCACTGCCCAATTCCACAAGTTATCATTGTTATCACTGCCCAATTCCACAAGTTATCATTTATTATCACTGCCCAATTCCACATGTTATTGTTTGTTATCACTGCCCAATTCTTTAAGTTATCATTTGTTATCACTGCCCAATTCCACAAGTTATTATTGTAATCACTGCCCAATTCCACAAGTTATCAATTGATGATGAAATCATACCAACTTGTGTTATGAAATTTAGAACATCAGTAAATAGCAGTTTGTGTTTTAAGAAAAGAATCAATTACAACATTTTGCAAATATTATTTTTGAAGATCTGAACAGCCCAAACTTGTGCTATTCACTTCATAAAATCAGCATGAATCTGTAATAATGGAGAACACAGCTGTGTCCCTTAAGTATCTTTTTATTGGACTGTCAGTTTTCAAAATTTCAGAAACATATAAAATTTGTAGAAAGCAAAGCCTAAATATTATGTGCTAGACGATTAAAAATTAAAACAAAATTTGGTCAGAAATGTCCGGGACAATGCAATGTTGTGGAATTTGAGGAGTGCTGTAAGGTCAAGAGTCTTTTCTAACATCAGTGAAAACACTTTCCAAATATAAAGTGTATATGACATTTTTGGTACCTTCACCATGTGTTTTGGTCATAGGACTTCACATGATCACATGATCTATATATTATAATTAATTCCAACTGATATGAGCAGATGACATAATTTTAATTACAAATAGGTATAAATATTTAATCAACTGCCATTAGAACAGGCAATTATTTCTACTTTTCAACACTTCACCAAAAACTGACAGTCCCAAAGATTCACATTGATTCTTAAATTAAATAAAATTAAAAAATTAAAAAAAGAAACAACGTGGCCATAGATGTAGATTCCTGTACTGCTAAGTCGAGCAACCTTACACTGGAACAAGCTGCTGATACAAAAACAGGAACAACGTGGCCATAGATGTAGATTCCTGTACTGCTAAGTCGAGCAACCTTACACTGGAACAAGCTGCTGATACAAAAACAGGAACAACGTGGCCAGTAACGCACACGAAGGACCACATAATACCGCACTGGCTATTCTGACGAAATGATATAGCGTCCATAGGGAGTCCATAGTGATTTTATAGGAGGCAATTTCACTAAGCGGTGCTCTTATAACTGAAGGGAGGCGTAAGACCAGTGGAGCTGCCACTAAAACAGATATGGTACGGATATGGAAAGCAGTCACATACCGGAGTAGCCTACACACCGGACGAGCCTGCTGCACACAAATGGAGAAGCCGGAGACAGAAAAGATAAACACGGCTGCCAATTTTGCCTGAGAGCATGAGGTTTTCCTTTTGACATTTTGAAAACCTCTTCGATAATATCTCTATCGCGTATTATGGATTTGGTCCTTTGGTTCCACCGTCAAAATTTTCTGACTATTATTTATTATGCGTTATACAAAAAGTATGAGTCGCTTGACTTAGCTGATTGGTAAAATTTTAGATAATTTTATGTACACTTTGTACACTAAATTCCAACATTGAATCATATTAATTAATAACGAAATTTTGAAACTTATTTTAGTTGGTTAATTGCACAGGTGGCTTACACACTATTGGCTGTCCATTCATAAAACTGGACTGAATTTGACAAATAAATGTGGTCTGGCGTTATTGGACGTGGGTGACATTCTTTGCTGCGGTGTTTACGTCCTTTCCTGCGTCCCTTTCCTCCTTTGCCTCTGCCGGACAAATAATAAGCGCGACCATCGCGCAATAATTAACGCGTGAGTGTGACGGCACCATTATCATACTCACGACCAATTAAATATCCCGACACTCGGGAGCAAACCAGTCGCGAAAGTACTAGTTAACATATGCGACTTTAATTCTTTAAGCTAAGTTAAATTAAATACATAAACATGTAGCTTATAAAGGTCATCTATAACATCAGTGACCACTAAGGTATGAATGATGGACACTAAAATGTGAAGACACCTTATTATGTGTTTTCATGTACATGTTATAAGAGTTCTTTAAAACTAGTTTAAAACTGTATTTGACTACCTTTCCATGTAAAGTATTAGAAACAAAACAAAATTCCCTTCAATGAACTGTAATCATAATAATATACTGTAATCTAGGTACTCCTATCAGTTAAAATTAGTCACAATGCATGCTGTGCTCTTTTCGAGTCCTATGAATAAAATAAATGGCATATATCTCTCCATCCAAACATACACACTTTCAAGTATGAACAAATTGCATATGAATACAATATCTGTATTTATAATGTATTTATATTATACATACAACACGTAGAATTTTCTACTTGAATATAAGTAGAAGATACATTTCAATAACATAATCATAACACATACACATATATATTAATCACGTGTGTGTTGTGTGTTTTGCTTTGCTCACACTTTTCCATGTTCAACTCTTAGTTTTTCCCTATTCTGTCCTAAAGGAGAAGTCACTTCTGAAAATTCATTTAGCTTGACCCCTGGATATAGTCAAACAAAATAAAAAATTCTAACATACCAAATTTTTTAGCAAAATTATTTTCTTACATGTCATTAACATGTTCGTAAGATAGCTATAAGTGCAAATTTCTTTGTCACCAGGGCCTTTAACCTTGACCCTAATGCCAAGAACAAAATATCACTAGCTTGTCTTAAACAATGTCAAGATATACCCACATGCTAAGTATAGTTTAATCTACAATTAATATTAATTTTCACCAGATATATCCACAGTGTTTAATAAAAATCCATTTGTATATATTTCTGTCAAAATGCATACTAGACAGTACAGCTAACATGACCTCTGACCTTGAAATCAATGTCACTCAGCTGACTGTTACACAGCTTAACTGAAACGCGGCAAAGACTGGTTCACTTGCTTATGTACAATTCACTGTAAATATAGGTGGGATTTAACAAAAAAGGCAAGCTTTCAATTGTGACATCAAATCTTTGGACATTTGATATAAAATGCTTGTCATGTTTGTTTTTTTTTGAGAAATCAGTGTGAATCTCATAACTGCAACACTAGCATTGGACCACTGGACTTGATCCATACAATGCTTTCCACAAGAAGTGTATGTGGCATGGGTCAAATTATCAACAGGAAATTAAACTGCTAATGCCTGGTAATAAGACCCACATCTCAATAATAGGGTGGACAAAACCTATCTAAATATCTGTGCAATATTACAAAGTTTTCCAGAAGACTGAATCAATACTATTCATATGTGATTATTAAAGTAATTACTGACTCTGGCATGTCCTAAATATGGTTTTTGTTATATCCTTGTGTTATCACCTGTACCCAAGTACAAATTGCTTCTGATATTTACAAAAGATTTTTATGAAGTGGGTATTTTACTCTCTGGTTTGAAATTAATTGTTTTGAGTTTATTAAAATTTCAACTCATATTACCGTATTTGTGCCTGTTCTCAGGTGGCAACAAAGTACTGTTTTTTCAATCCCAATACATACAAAAAACATGTCAAAACCATACTCCCAACACATACAAAAACATGTCAACCACACTCCCAATACATACAGAAACATGACAATCACACTCCCAATACATACAAAAAACATGTCAATCAGTGCCCAAATACAAACAAAAGAAAAATAAAGCCCAAGCAACCAAAACCACACATACAATATCAGGCTTCAAACATAAGTCACACAAAAGAGTAATCATACTTTACATGTATATTAAAGAATGAAAACAGACAGGACTGCTTGTCAAGTTTGCCTAGTTTATTGCAGTCTACAAGTGTTATGTACTGCATATTTAATTTGTATTGTGTGCTTGACCTTTTCCTGTAATTGTGTAGCAGCATACTTGACTACTACCACGATTTTGTCTTGTTTGTATGTTATAAATAAGTTGTTTACTTGAGTTTGAGTTCTAGACTGAGCCTTGGTTATGGCCTCAAAAGGATCTAGAAACAAGTTTGTTTACAGTTTGTGGGAATTTTCCACTAAGATTTGTTCAGGAAAGGTTATTGTGACACAGGACAAGTGGGGATGTGTATAAGGTTCAGATCAACAGGATTATTCATTCCTATTTTGATATCAGTTTTCGTGGAATCAATTTTAGTTGCATTCATATATAATTTGAGAGAAATTATTCATTGGAATTGGAGTGCTCTTTGACAATTTGGACTAAAAAATTACTTTGGCATTATTGTAAATTCATTCAAGTATATTCTGGATCATATCTCTGTGACACATCAAGACTGTTGGCATATCAGCTCCTTCAAGGTTATTGGTACATCAGTATATTGAAGACTTGGAATTCATTTGGAACATGCTATACTCTTGGACTTATGACAGAACTTTTAGGATTATTTGAGATTTAATTCACAATAATGAAAGTTCTCTTAAATATTCCTTTCCATAACTCAGAGAATTAAATTGTTTGTTAAATTTGACCAAACTAGTTGATTTTCCTTCTTTCAGTTACTCAGTTTCAGACCGTGAAGTCATAATACAAGAAATTCCA
The DNA here is from genome assembly GCA_016617855.1 of Megalonaias nervosa. Lineage (NCBI taxonomy): Eukaryota > Metazoa > Mollusca > Bivalvia > Unionida > Unionidae > Megalonaias > Megalonaias nervosa. Next base: position 5,264 of record JAECUM010000375.1, on the reverse strand, counting down.
AGCATATTGATAAAGAAACAACTACATAAAGACACAAGAACACAATGAAACAAGACAATTTAGCATGTTTTAATCTCTTACCATAAACCACCGATTAAAATCAGCATAAATATAACTCGGAGTGATCACAGACTTTGTTATCCGTAAAAAACACAATGAAAATTTATATGACTGGACCAATGCATTTTAATTTTTAAAATACTGAAAGTAAAGGTGTTTTAATTGGGATTTAGTGGATTCTCTCTGTTCTTCACAAGAATTTGTTCTCGTACCAGTACCTTCACCGCCTTCTCCTTCCTTACCGTACGTCGAGGATTTTAAACAGAGGCAGAAAGAAGAATTGGAGAAATTTTTGCAACAGCAGAAAGAAACAGGACAAGCCTTTCTCATTCAACAGCAACAGCGAGAAGAAGAAGAGGCAAGAATAAAACGACAGGAAGAAGAAGCAGAGAAGAAATAAGGTCTAGGAGAAAAGGAGGACAGTGAAAGTCAAACGGTGGACTGTTTGTATTGAGGACGGACAAATGCCACATGTACCGCAGCGACGAGGAGAAAGGAGAAGAAATCAAATACTTGGACGTGTGTTCTTTGTATCCTTACGTGTGCAAATATTGTCACTTTTCCGCACGGCACTCACACTTTCTGATGGAACACATCGATCTGGACAACATTCGACAATACGAAGGATTGATTAAATGTAAAGTCTTTCCTCCTTCGGGCTTGTATCATTCCGTTTTACCTCACCATTGCCAAGGAAAACTGATGTTTCCCATGTGCCGTACTTCTGCCGAAATGTACAACCAAGATCAACCTTGTCGGCACACTCTGGAAGAACGCGGCTTGACAGGAACGTGGGTCAGCGTGGAATTGTTTAAAGCTCTGGACCTGGGATACGAATTGTTAGAAGTGTACGAAATTGACCACTTTCCCAAGACAGAACACTACCACAAGGGTGACGAGACCCAGAAAGGCATTTTCTCAGACCACGTGGATACCTTTTTGAAACTGAAACAAGAAGCCAGTGGCTATTCTTCATGGTGCCACACTCCCGAAGACCAAAAGAAATTCGAAGAGAAATACTTGGAGCATGAATGCATCACTTTAGACCACATCGAGAAAAACGAATGAAGGCGATCGTTTGGCAAAATGATGTTAAATTGCTTGTGGGACAAAATGGCACAACGACCGTGCAGTACTTGACAAAACCTTCCTGCTACTTCCAGATGATTCACGACAAAACCAAATACATGAAACACGTGGACGTCCTTCGTGAAGACTTGATCCTAGTCAATCACGAAGAAGAACTGGACTTTGTACAAGCCGATGAATTTGGAAATGTCATCATCGCGGCCTACGTGACAGCCCATGCTTGCGTAAAATTGTACGAAGCTTTACATCAATGAGGAGATCGTGTGCTTTATTTTGACACGGACAGTTGCATCTACATCGATCGCCTGGATCACCGGCACCCTGACATCGAAGGATACCGTTTAGGAGCCTGGACGGACGAGCACCCCATGGACGAGATTCTACGTTTTTGCTAGTGGTGGTCCCAAAAATTACGGCTACGAATACCGCGACCCCCTAAGAGAAATGCACACGGAGTGTAAAGTCCAAGGATTGGCTCTCAATTATCGCACCAGTCAAGTGGTGAACTTTGGGGTATTGAAAGAAGCTTTTTAGTCTGGAGAGGATCAGATTTTAAAGTGACCACCTACCAACCTCACAAGATTGTACGTTTAGCCACACACCAAATTGTCAGTCAGCCTTTGGAAAAAGTGTATCAAATCGTGTTCCAGAAGCGAGTGCCCCTTCCCAACCACTTCAGTTTACCGTACGGACACGTCAATATTGGTCAGCATAGGAAAAAAGGGAAAACGTCCAAGAGCGATAGTTCATTGTGGCTACCATTGCCAAGAGAGAAAGATGAATCCTAACAATCAGACACCATTCAAGTTCGGTGATTCTCAAGTGGAGTGCAATGCTGTGCCTTGCGATTGCAGGGATGCCGTACTCTGTGACCTCAGCGATTCAGTACCACATCATGGGAATTTTGTTATAACTACTACTACTACAATACCTACCATGGAAAGTGATGATGTGCGTTTCAAACCTGAATGGTACGAAAGCGATAGCACTCGTTATCGTGGACTCTTTAGTGGTTTTCATGGTCAATGTCATCCACCATGTGAAACCATGCTGCTGCCACCCTACGGATGTCATCCACGCCTGAGCAAAGTACTGCGGGTTTCACCGTACCCTCATCGAAATGAGCCTGTGAAAGAAGAATATTCGTTCCTTGTGAGTTTGTCTGAATACTGTGGCTTTGAAAGTCCATTCTAAACCTTCCAAGGAAAATGGCCAAAATATCTGGGAGGACCTACTCCCGAAGACATAGCCGGAGCGGGATTTATCTGCTTGGGCGAAGGTGATAAAGTCGTGTTTCTGTTTCGGAGTTTCACTTCACGAATGGGAGCAGAAAGATTCCGCTTTCCTGGAACATGCTCGATGGTCTCCGCACTGTCACTACCTGCTTTTAGTGGGACTACCTCAGTAATTTCTTGATGGATACTTTACAAGAGAAGATTTGTGGTTTGGGTGTGGAGTTGAGAGAACGCATTTACCGAGAGTTTGTCAAAATATAAGACAAACGCAAAGAACAATTGCATCCGTTACGTCACCAATGTTGGAACCACTGGTAGCTGAATGCTATAAGGGGACTGATTCATTTGAAAGCGTTCCAGTGGTCAGACATTGATCAACTACCCAAGGGTCAGAAGACTTTGGTTGCCACTGATTCTACTTACATAGTGTCCATACTACAACGAATTCCAGAGGAAGACTTAGAGGATAACCAAAATCTTTTACGCCATCAAATTTTGTCTGTAGAGGAAAATTCTGTGCGGTGTGTGGTCTGTGAAATAGTGACTAAACTATTTGGATACGTCGTCAGAGTATGATCAGTTCTGTGCAAAAAGTGCACTTATTACCTCTGACAAAAAGAAGTATAAAAACTTGCTACCATGCCACAACCTTTATCATTTGTGATACAACAATTACCGTGGAAAGAAATCAATGACAGTATTCAAACTATGGCGGATTATCAACACTTTTTACGAGAACCGTATCTAATGAGTTTGGGTCGTCGTGTGGTGTGTGTCTTAGTGACTTCCTTTCTGGGATTTCGTTTACCAGCCTATTCCTTGTGGGCTCTTTACGATCTGTACCTCACAGTACCACCAAAAACATGAGGATGGTACCTTTAAATGTACACGAGAGACTCATTCTTTAAAAAGCCTTGCGCTTTCGTCTCGACACTTCTCGACATCTATGGGAAAAAAAGATTCGTCAACTTTAAGTCACTGAAGATGTTTACGAAGATGTGTGTGTAGCTGGTGACTTACACCCTTACTGGTCAGATGTACATGACTAGAAAAGTTTGGGTTTCGAGGCTTGGACAAAAGAAGTGGAAAGCTATGCCCAAGATTTGTGATCATAAATGCAAAGTTTCAGTGAAAGAAGTAACTTTTAACCCTGTGTTACCCACAGTGTCAGAAGAAGAAGAACCCGACGAGGAAAACAATTTCATTCAGGACAGGACCATCATTGACATGGACATCCCCGAAAGGCCATTCTGGCAGCACCCATGTGTGACTGTGCCAAGTGGAGAACCTCTAAGCACATTACAAACTGTCCCTAGGACACCGCACCTTCGTCACCAATCCTTTTCTACAGTGACTTGTTTATATTCCACTTTGATCGTTTTGATGTGTATTTTATCGATGTACTTAACCATTTGGCTTTTATGTATTTTTATCTTTCGTGTGCAATTTTAAAAATGTTTTGAAATAAACGTGTCCTGAATAAAATTATAAAACTCTTGTTTTGTCTGTCTTCGTGTCAAAAGTGACATTCCCTGCACTATGGCTACCTCTGCTGTCTCTACTCCCTTTTCCACCACTTTCAAAGTCATCGATGAAAACTTAGATCGTGTATCGTTGTCATCCCTTTAAAATGTTAATTGCTGGACCGAACGTTCAGGCAAAACCGAATTTATCATCCGTTTGATAGAACATAAACATCATTTGATCGATCGTCCGCCTCAACGTATCGTGTGGTGTTAAAAAGAGTGGCAGTCAGCGTACAACCTCCTGCGAGAAAGTCAAGGCGATTCCATCGTGTTTGTGGAAGGCATTCCTAGCGAAGACCACGGGATCGTGTATGACCCCAGTCAAACTCATCTGGTCATCTTCGACGACATTTTACGAGAAGACGAAGAAGAAATTAAACTTTGGTTACTGGCAGAGGACATCATCGTAATGCCAGTGTCATTTACATCACCCAAAATTTGTTTCAACAAAGTAAAGTCCATCCTACCATCAGTCTCAATGCTAATTACGTGGTCTTGTTTTAAAAGTTCTGGAGATAAATCGCAAGTGCAAGTGTTAGCCAAACAGTTAGGAACTCCTTTGCTGACTCACGCGAAAGACGATGCCACTCAAAACACTCACGCCTATTTACTCGTGTATTTAAAACCCACGACCCACGATTACATGTGATTTCGTACCCATCTGTTTTACCACAGGTGCCAAGGCGGAGGGCCTGTCGTGTACAAGTCCCCGTCGTCTTAAACAAAATCTATAAAAACCTCGGACACTTTTGGTCTGTCTCACACATCGTCAACATGGAGTCCCTTCAGCCTCATCTTCCTGTCAAATTATCTTGTACGGCATCAGTCGCGAAAAGAATTCACAAATACGTGCTCGTGTCTTAGAAGCTAGTCTCAGAGAAGTCTTACGATGGTTTGCGGGGACAGCACGTCAATTACTTCAAGGCATCATCCACATTCTATATCAAACTAAACGCTTTGTTGAGAGAAACAATGTAACCTTGACGCAAGTGGCAGATCGCGGCATCGACATTCAAACCAAAAGAGTAAATCATTTTGAAACCTGGAGGTAGCGGTTCTCTAGGATGTATCATCATTCGCTCCCTCTTAAAATGGGATCCCAATGCCACCAAAGTCATCCCGAAGAAAAAAAGCCACTCCCCGACCCAAACGTACCCAGAAGAAAACGAACAGTGGTATCAAAACCAGGTCACAGCGCCAGAAAAAGAAAAGCCCCCAGAAAGCAGCTTCTACCCGCAAGAGAGGCACTTCGGCTCGGGTGCAACCTTACGTCCCCAGACTAAGGCTTTCAGCGACGGTGACCGCGTCTCCAGTAGCCTCAGATTCTTCCACTTCTCCGTTGCTAGTGATGACA
>JAECUM010000374.1:235578-287924 GCA_016617855.1 Megalonaias nervosa | reverse complement strand
CTGCATGACTTGGCGTTCAGCATTAAGAGGTTACTTTCAGGACTGGTCGGCCTGGTTTTAGGTGGTAAATGATGCTACATGTCTACGGCATGATGTCCCAATGCTAGACATCAGCATGAACTGCCACAATGCAGACATCGTGGCGATATGAGTGAAAAATTGTTAAAGGTACGTTACAAATCTAAGTCAAAAACAGACACACACACAAAGACAAACACACACATGTGGTGTGGGGGTGTGGGGGTGGGGGTGTCGGTGGGTGTCGTGAATGGCCACAGTTCGTGCGAGTAGCATCATTGTTATGAATTCAAGATTTGGTGTTGTTACACATGCTTTAGAGATGTCGCAATTTGCGTATGTGTGATCTATTTGTCTTACCAACAGTGACGCCTAACTAGAAATTGACTCAACATCAATAAAGAGTCCAATAATAATTAGATAATTATTAGTCAGTTCGTATTTCTGATATTGATTTTTGATTGTTTTCTATCAAAGCTAAATAAGTGCATCTTAATGGCATAATCTCCGTCATTGATTAATTTTAATATTCGGTAATACGTTATTTATTCAACCTATATATAACATTCATTTTTATGTAATATGAAAGAAGGTTAGGAAATTCGAACAGTAACGTTTAAATGAGTAATAATGGGTGCACTTTATCTTACTGATTTTTTAATGAGAGTGATATTTTTAGACGACGAGGATTTACGACTCCAATTTTTCGATTTGAAATATAAGTAAAGTTCTACAGTTACATTACCAGTTTTAACAAGGAACGTGTAGTCTTGGTTTTAGGATAAATTTGTTTCGTCTGCATGGACGTTTCACGTGAATTTGCAAAAATCATCTTCGTAAAATGGAACGATTAAAGAAAGAATTGTTCTCGTGATATACAGGAATGCGTCAATGAAAAACTCACGTAAACTTTAACATGGAGATTCAATAATTAGTTATGACAGCCTACATGAATAATTAGTTATGACAGCCTACATGAATAATTAGTTATGACAGCCTACATAGGCACATTTCATTTTTAACTTTCTGTTTCAATAGTAGAATACATTTTATCGAAATAGATTTTATATCATCGATACTCAGTCCTGATCTAATAAGGGAATCAAGACCAACAGTATAGTTGTATTTCTTATTTTATTAGTTTATTTAGTTGATGTATTTAAAGATGTAAGGTCACATTCATTGATTTATTTATATTAATATCAGACTTTTTTAAATCCCGATTTATGGCATAGATTATTGTGAACCGTTGATATGTTAAATTACATCCATATTTCCTTACCCAGCATAGTTATTTGCTTTAGATCTTTGATTCTAGAGAAACATTCATATAATGCATATACATAAATAGGCACATGTATATGATCTTTGTTCATATATATGTTTATGGTCGAATATTTAGAGTTCATCTGTGCATTTTTATATATCGTCTTCAAATTCACTTCAATTTGCACGAATCGCCGCTTAGGTACGATTAATTTATTTCCTTTTGCTATACAGTTAGAGAAGATTGAGTACTCCCTTTTACTGTACAATTAGGAAAGATCGTGTACTCCCATTTACTGTACAATTAGATATGATTGTGTTTTTCCATTTACTGTGCAATTAGGTAAGATTGAGTACTCCCTTTCACTGTACAGTTAGTTAAAATTCAGTACTCCCTTTTATTGTACAATTAGGCACAGTTGAGTGCTCCATTTTACTGTACAATTAGGTAAAATTGAGTACTCCATTTACTGTACAATTAGATAAGATTGTGTATTTCCATTTACTGTACAATTAGGTAAGATTAAGTGCTCCTTTTTACTGTACATATAGATAAAATAGAGTACTGCCTTTTACTTTACAATTAGGTAAGATTGAGTACTCCCTTTTATTGTACAATCATTCATGCTAACATTTGCATATTTGTAATTTGTCTGTTCTTTTGTCTTTCTTGTTATGTCTGTAAATATCCCTAAGGAGGAAATAGGTGAAATCAAGCAAATTCCTCCAATGTTAAAAGAATGATATGATATATATACAAAGCTCAACTGAACTATGTTTGCTGGATCTTGAGCTAATGTGTGGAATTAAATACACGGAACATATATTTATTTTCATAGAACAACTTTAATTATCAAACTGCTGACACCAAAATCAGTTGGCTGTTACCTGTGGTTGAGAGAGGCACAAGTAGTATACGGGGACATGTACAACAATATTTTATAAATTTGTGCATAATAACTTGTATTATTTTAAGTAAACAACAGGGATGGGGCCGTGCCAACCAGCCCACCTCACAAGTATCATGATTATGCAACATTTTGTCGAGGAGTTTAAAATCATTACGATTGTCCCGAAAATAGTCCTCGACACTGTAATTGAAATTTTGTCATGTGCAAGAACTTTCGTTTTCCAGCAAACTTCAGTTTGACTCACCCAAGTGTGATTTTATGTACCCATTCACCACAGGGTATGTAAGTACATGTTTTACCTATAGAAACCTACTCAGACACAGTATGCTCTACTTGACAACATTGTAATTTTTATCTGACCTAGGCGGCATCATGTGACGGAGAAAAACAATGTGGCACATATGGCACACTAATGATCTAATTTCACTACATCCGCCTCTAAAAGGAGATATTTCTGGAATCATTACACTAGTATACGTAAATCTATGATGTAATATTTACAAATCTATTAAGTTCTCAGTGAAATCTAGAAGCTAGAATGAATAAACGTATTTTAAATAAAAACAGTATAGCGCAACACTTGCCTTCTTTAATTCTCTCGATTGATCGATCGATCGATCTATCTATCGATCTATTATATGTATATACATTAACAAGTTTTGAAGTTGCAACTGATTGATTACTTTGAATTTTCATAAAGTTTGAAAGTATAGTGGAATTGTATGATCACACTTTATGCAAGACTGTGAATGAAAAAGATTTATTTCATTAAATTTTGACTTTTCTGTATGACCTATGCACGATACACCAAGGACATCAGCTATCAATGACAGGTCATGAGAACTTTTTGATACCGTAAATGGGTCTTGTATTTTAAATTTCTTGAAGGAAGTATATGTTTGTTTTAAAATATAGCTTGTATGCAACCCTATTTCCTTTGAGTATTTGTAAGCAATATGTGTACTGTTAATCACTCTAATTTATCATCTATTATGTAATTACCCATTATACACACCATGTACATCCCCCGTTGATCGGGAACCTTCATATAGTATCTTTACCATTTCATCGTTGTGTTTTTGTACTTTATCGCTTATTGGTAATAAACCTCTTTCGATACATAAATCTTTATCATATAATCTTTCTTGGCGCTGTATAGCCTTACAGTGCTGGTGGGCCATACAACTCAATCAAACAACCAGCTGTGAGTGAGTAATCGCGAGCAACTGATACATTTTCACGTTCAGTTATCTGCCTTGGACCATCTGAAATCTTGGCTTATAATTTATACCACTGTATCACTACTTCAGCTTTGTAACATATATATATGTGTGTGTGTGTGTGTGTGTGTGTGTGTGTGTGTGTGTGTGTGTGTGTGCTACGTATCCCCCACTTTGTTGGGGGGTGGGTTGTAGTGGAGTTTGGTTATCGTTATCTTGAGGGTGTTATTGCCCGGATCGAATAAATATCAATATAAAGTGTGAAACTTATAGGTAGGATAGATAGAGATCTGAGCAGATATATAACACAGAATGACAGGAGCCCCCGTACATGGAAAAAATAACAATTTAATTAATTACATAAACAACAGTTACAATGCATTACATTAGGAAGATACACTTCTTTTTTTAAATAAATCATTTACCGAATTTCAAAACACAAATACTTATATAAATAGCCGATCTGTTTTAAATGATAGAATTAGTTCATCATAGAATCGACTGAACAATCGAAGTCATTGCCCTGGTACAACTTCATAACCTGATTATTTCTGGTTCATTCCAAATTCACTGAGACTGTTCTCCAACTTTCTGGGACTGTTCGTCTTGGTCCTTTCCACTTTTCCCTTCTCCAAACTCTCTATTGTCTAGCCTCTTTCGGCCCTTGAACTTTGTGTGGGTAGGTGGATATGTAAGTACGTGATACGTAGATGCTTCGATAGGTAGGTACGTGGATACGTCCCGTAGAGCTATTTCACCTTCCAAAAATAAACAAAGAAGCAACTTAAATCTTCTGTCAGATATCCTACTGGGAATAGATCATTACTCTCCCTCTCGTTATGTCAGATATAGTTCTATCGGAATTTAAACAGATACCAAAGGCTATCTGGTCAAGCTAAACATGGCAGACCATAAACAAACCTAGTTTCATAAGATTAATGTACTTCCTAACGGCTATTTCAACCTGACTCGTCTCAATTACACAAATGAATGAATGAAATTTATTACATGGTTTAACTACGTTATTTATAGCGAATACACACATTCAAGTCTCTAGCATATATGAAATCTCGCTTCATGGTTTAACAACGTTAATTTCAGTCAATACGTCCTCAAGTCTTTATCATACGTGAAATCATCTAAGGTCAGTGAATTCACACGGATTCTCGTTACTCATATCAACTAAAGTAAGGCATGAAATTCTTAGATACATATTTTCCCATAACAATCAAGACGACACATTCAAACAATTCGTCAACTTATATAAAGAATATCATTGTACGGATTCATATAAATGAACTCACACAGTTGTATTCATATCAAGAAAATTGATCTGCGAATCTAAACAAATAAATTCATGCAAAATAGAAGCAAATAAATCAAACAAATCGTTATATTGATATCAATGAATTACATGAGACTGGCGCAAAATACCTTGTGCTTCAAGCTTCGATCGCGTCTACCGCCAAAATCGTGTCCGTTGACTTTCCAGACATCCGATTCCTTGGATAATTATTTTACGAGTGAACTTCTTCTAAATTCGACCTCGGAGTCTCCTACATTTGTTTTCTCTTGCAGAAAAGTGTAGACTGACTAAACCTTTGTTATGGGACATATTAAAACCAAGAAATTCTCGTGTGGGAATCACGCCCCCTTATTTAGCTTAACCAATCCGGATTAAATATCTTTCCCGCCTTTAACAACTAGGCGCCAAATTTGTAGTCTGCGTGACCTCTAGATTGCCAAAAAACTAATTCTGGAAAATCTCAAAATCTGACAATTCCGATACAAGATCGAAGTTATCCCTATTCTTCCAGTCTGTCTGACTTGTTAAATAAACGAATGTTTAATTAAGAATCGTTTCTCTCATGACACAGACATTACAAATCCGTGCATTATGGTGATTTAAACACGCGCTGGTCCCAATAAATCTAATTAATCGTTCCCCTGCCCAAATTATTGTGCTCTTCATAGATCGACATAAATTTGTTGTTGTTATTGTTATAGGGTTTAACGCCATTTTTCAGCACAAGATAGGCTATACATGGCGGCCAGTATTAATGGTGGAGGAAGAACCCTGGAAAATCCCGGGAAGAACCACCGACCCAAGAGAAGCTACTGGCAGGCTTTCTCACGTACCCACGTTAGCCGAGCCTGGACTCGAACTCACGCAGACAGAGGTGAGATGGCAGTGATCCGTGACGGTCAGCGCTTTAGACCACTCGGCCACTCGGGGCCCCGACATAAATTTGCACCCTTACAGTATGTATGTATGTATGTATGTATGTATGTATGTATATACACTCTTCATTTGAAGAGAAAAACAACAGAAATTAGTTCTGACTCTTTGACCTCCATCTCTAATCATGCCATTGACTGTGTTTGGGAAACAATATAGCAACTCTGCTTCAGATCATATTGTTATCGAACTTGGTAAATAAACATACATCACAAGCTATATAATGGTTTTTGATTTTATTAAGAACAAGGTTTACGCGGATAAAGGAGGTGATCTTTATATTTTGAGGGAGTTTATAACCACTTGAGAGACTGTATTTCTGACTGAAGTTTAATCATACTTATAAAAGATGACTAATATCGACAAGATGTTGGATGAGTTTTAATATGAACGAAACCTATGCATATTTACGAGGTGATCTTGTGTTTGGTAGGCTAATGGGATCTTGATTCAGCTTGCAAAATAAGTCTCTAATGTCAAAACCTTTTGTCAATAATTATTATGAGTGAAATTTACACATATTGATAACATGACCTTGCATTTGATTGGCATCTTGTAAGCAACTTCATTTCTAGTTTGGGATTGATCGGATTTGTTAAAAGGTTATACAGTATCAAGATGTTGGATTAGTTGGAGCAAGATGTATGCATAATAATTATTAAACTGCTGTCTTTCCATATTCGTCTATCTATCCGGGCAGTCGTTAGGCTGTTATATGGATCCTATTATTATGTTGATACTTGTGTGTCAAATGTCATCCAATATTAGTTCTTGGCCTTTAAGAGTAGGCGCTCATAAGATAGATAATGTAAGACTCAGAGCTAAACAGTGTGGTTTTGTAACTATGGAGAAAGTTCTTCATGATCAAGAGAGTTCTTAATGGTGAAGGAGCGGCTGGATTACGTTCTTCATAGATAACACATGGATAGCCAAAGCCTTGAAACGTCCAGGGATATGGGGTCATATATGCAGTCTATTTGGCCACTTTATGGCACAGGTTTGAAACAGAGTACACGCATTTTTAACTTCCGGTATAAAGTGGCTAATCGGCATTAAATAAATGGTTATGAATTCACAACCGATCTGAAAATTGCAAGGACGCTGTTTCGAAAATGACAAGAACACTAATCAGAAAGTCACAAGAACTCCGATCATATGAAGAGATTTGTATAGTAACGATGCTGTTGCTGAATTTTATCAATGAGCTCTAGAAACATGACAGATCGGTCCAATATACGACAGAGCGTAACGTATTTATAAAACAGATTTTAATGGTTGAGAGTTTACTTGTAAGGATTGTCGTGTCAATTTTTGTTTCTTTCTGCATTTGGAGGTAAATGTTCTGTTAGGCAAGCTTGCTGTCTGTTTCGGTAACATATGATGCATCCTAATTTCTGTTGTCACTTAATTTCGGTTTGCAATTGATACTAATTAATGCTTGATCTCTCCATAGTTTCAGACATGAATATGATTGTGATGACATATAAAATCGCTACTTAAAATCTTTTATTACAATATGTAAATAAGATTGTTTTCTTAAAAATGTGTACCGTTGGTAGTCACGTGTGACAGGTATGCAATACTGTATGGGTGACTGTGAATATAGAACAGTAACAGGTCATTAAAGTTCAGTCACTAAACATTTGCAAGATTCATGTAGAAAACTAATTATAAAAAATATTTATCCCTTTAGGGAGAGAGATATATTATGGGAGGGAGAGAGAATAAATGATAACCCACATAAGGGCAAATATACCGGATAAAGAAAGTAGCTCCAAAGAGATATCGTTTTCACATATGGTGTCATTGAATTAAATTGATTTAAACATGGAATGTATTGTGTTATTTATCTAGTGGCGTCCAGTCGACGAACACAAGATGATTCCATTCCCATAGCTCCCATCAAATGGTGAATGAACGGCCTCATGTGGTCCGCACCTCCTAGTTGGCCCCGATAGCCTCCTTATACCGCACATGTACTGGTTCAGAAACTTTGGAGCCTCACACTGAAAAATAGCAGACCCATCCTTTGAACCAACCTTACTACTGACCGCAGTAACGGGGTTACACAACACGCCGGAGTTTAATGACTCCTAGTGAAGAGCTAAAAATACAATTACTGAGCCGTTTAGTAATCGAGAAACGGTACGATGATATACCTTATACATGCGTGCACATGGATTGATTCCCCTATGCATGAAATTATTTCATAAGAACAACTGTGTTACGACTCTATGGTCTTAAACTAAATAACAGAAAGAAGAAAACCAGCACGTTTTGGACAACTTAACAAATAATTTGACTAAAAATTTTATGTAGTGAAAATTTAGGAGGAACTTACTGTATTGTGAATTAAATCCAAACTAATCCTAATATGTTCTATCATAAGTCCAAAAGAAAGTAGTGTTCCGAATGAATTCCAGGTACTGGACTGTGCTGATGTAGCTATATCCTTAAATATGCTGAAGTGTCATCAGTCTTAATGTATCATAATGGCACTGTCCAAAACTGCTTTGAATAAATTCAAAATAATAATATGTCAGTCCAAAGTCAATAAGCACTTTTTAATTCCAATGAATAAGCGGAACAACCGAGTCTTATCGAATTTTATTTAAACACACAATTAAATACATCCGCAGACTAATTAAAAACATTAACATATTAACTATTAATTAATTCATTACTCACTTCTTCGCCTGATATATACCTTATGGCTCTACGTCGCAATATTTTCTTACTCGATCTATGTCGCGAAACCTCCAACGTGACATCTTTCAAAATACATTCCCACGTGACATACATTGCAATACTAATTCATGCAATGGGAAATTATCTCAAACGTGTCATCAACCTATTTATTACTCATTACTAGTTAGTCTGTTAATCGGTTAATGTACACCATTTCTGGGAATCAATTTAATTTAGTTTATTATTTGTATACCTTATAAGACTCGTAAAACAAGCTGAAAGTACGATAGATGAATACTATAAAACATTGGTAATGAGGCACTTTCTAGATTATTTAATCTATAAGTAGAAAAAGAATTACGAGGTCGTGCATATGTAGTTGAAGTAGCTAATTCATCAATTGAAGCAATGACACTAGACTTTGAATCTATCGACATAGAGCAGAGACAAAAAGGTATCTCCAAAGAAAACGATCCCACTAAAATGCTAAACTGTAAGAACGTATAACAAAATTGAAAACATAAGAGCAGAAATACTTGAGTATATTACATGTCAGATAATTAACTTTATTATCAAATATCAATAAAATAAATCTCAAAGCTAGAAAGAACGATGTCATTAGGTTAAAGGTAAAAACGTCTATTTAGATAAAAAAAAATCGAAGTAACAATTCCTTTTGTTATTGCAGCTATTGGTATTGCAGAAAGACATCTTGGCCTAGCCTTAGCCAATTTTGTAAAAGATTCATTAAGCACTAACAGCAAATTATATTCATTAATAAATTAAAAAAGGTATTAAAATGTTGCTGAGTATATGTCTAATGTACTGACAATAGCAGCAGTATTGCCTTTAATAACTGGTTTTTAATCTTGGGCGCCCGCACATGCCGGCAGGGGAGATGGCACTTTGCCTGTCCCCCTCCCCCTTTATTTCAACTCGAAACATGTTTTGGCCTACATCGTAATACATAATAGCTGAAAACTACATAATTCTGCGGGTGCCCCTGTCTGTAATAGGGTGGCTTTTAACATCAGCAGGAAATATATTTCTTTATTAGCTAATAATAGCATTTGTTTAATTATTGCATTAATTATCTTCTTGTCTGTAAATGTATTAAACAATTGCACCAGCTCCAGCAAGTACACACATAATTAATAAATGCTTGCTTATTTTTGTTTCGTGATCAACATCATCAGGTACCAAATGAGTAACACATGATTGTCTTTATCTTACAGAAAACATAAGTGACTTGGTATTGTGGCAAGAGTTAATTACAGGGTTGCCTGACGACAAAGTCTCATACGCATGAATTGATGACTCAGTTTAATCCGTTCTCGAGATGTATCCTGTTCTCCTCCAGTTGATAGCGTGGTTTGGTGAGTGAAATGAAGATGATGATCTGTAAATCGCATACCCTGGTTCTATTCCCAGCATGGTCAGAATTATATATTTCCAACTTGTAACGTAATATTCTTTCCCTATGGAATTAAGTTACATCCTGTTTTGAGGATCCGAACATAGTCGAGACATTAAGTATTGATGGTTGCTGCATAAAGGCAATTTTTCATTCTACAAAAGAAATTCAATGTCATATTTAGTTAACTAGGTCATTAATTCTATGGAGTACAGAACATCGATACAGGATCTGCTTTAGTAGCAAATTCATAAATCTTATAGTTCCCTGATGCAACTTTAGAACTGAATAAAATAATCTGCATTCCAATGTGGGGTTTTTTCAGTCTCTGTGTGGAATATTATTCCACTGACATTTACAGTTTGATATCATATAAGATTTGTTTTAGTTTACAATATCAGGTTATTCGGACCAGCTCGTACACCATGCATAAAATTATTTAATAAAAACTTGGTATGTGGTAGGCGTTAGCGCATGGCAAATATGTCATCATAATGTTACATTGAATAGTATGTACGCTGTATCTATGAACGGAAAAAAGAAAGTATTGGTATATCAATTTACTTTATACCAACACTTTATATATATATATATATATATATATATATATATATATATATATATATATATATATATGTGTGTGTGTGTGTGTGTGTGTGTGTGTGTGTGTGTGTATTGGACCACTAGTGGCGCACATACCGCTAGTGTAGTAATAATGCAGGACTGTACCGCTTGTTTCGAGGCTGGAGCTTCAAAGTACATGCCACCAGTCGTTATCAATGTGAAGAACAATGACGACCACTGACCTGAGTGGGTTATCCTGACTGTTCAATATACCGGCTAATGAACACGTTGATCTACCATGCAATATCGAATTATACATTGCTGGAATAGACTTTCCTGCAAAGGTTAATGACATTGGCAAGTATAAGTCATGCATCCAAGTAATCGCAGTTAATATTCTATGCTGGAGAAATGGCGTATACCCGCTACGCATTAGCAACAAATGAAAGCAACATACTGTAACGCCCCAAATGTATTTGAGCAGTGTGGTGGGAGATAACAGTAGCTCGATACAGAATAATTATTGCATAATAATTATAATGTAGTTAAAATCAATGGCAATCATTTAATAAATCTGCTTAAAATAATGTGAGAATATTAATTTGACTTTATAGAATTTTCTAATGTTAAATTTAATATTGGTTATGTGATACATATGCATGATTTTGATTGGATTTTGAATATAGGGGCGAATTTTTTTTCTACTTAGATGGTCATACTTTGTCACTCTGGGAGCTATCTGCTTATGTACTGTCTGTACCCATATTGATGAAATCATGTTCACATCACATGACCCCAGCTAGCTAATCGATGCTTGTCAGTCTCATGGCTAGCTAATGGTAGCAACCAAGTCAGCAATATAAACTGCACAGAAAAATGCCTTTTAACACAGATTAAGACAGAATTAAGTTGTCATCTCAAAGTCCGTGGTGTGCATAGTTACTTTTAATCTTATCTGTACATTCATACTTGAAATTCAGTAAAAATGAACCAGAAGAATTCGACATAACGGACATGCGAACTTTCATGTGCAAACTACTGATAATGCAATGAGTCGTAATGCCGTTCGAAATAGTTTTGATAAAATTTATACCCTTTTGCACATTCAAATTAAAGAAAAACAAGTTCTGCATAGTAAAGAATTTACAATAATGAAAAGTGACATAAGTTCTAACTTATTGCAAAAACAAACGTCCGACAAAAATGCAATTTTTCGAATGAGTACATTGATTTATTCAGAATCCTGCTTCACAATGCTTCTGTAACAATACTCCTCTGGATGCATGAAGTCACTAATTTATGTGCGAACTTGATATTTTTTGTTTTAATATATCATATTTCAGAAAGGTAAGATGATTGGCTTATGAAACTATTCATGAGAAATTTGGGCATGGCATACACATGAACCAGCTTGAAACGAAATGGGCACAATAACATCCAACATCCACACTTCTTTCCATTTATTGTTGATCTTCCAGGCCTTGTAGAGTTGATGCCATTAGACGAATTTCTCGATACACAACAGTATGGACCTACAAGGAACAGATTACATTTTTTATACTCAAACTTAGTATAAAACACAGAGTACACATCCAGAAAATAACGAGGTGATCAGTGCCACAGTCACATATATGAAACATTATTTCATACCCCAACATTTGACATGAAATCTTGATACACTGAAGGGATAATGATTATGCGTGGAAAAATCCAGTCCTAATACTATAAAACTATTACAATACGATAGACCTCTTACTGATCACTGACGGTGAAAAAGCCATCATGTCTGGACACAAGACCTCAGACGCTTGGTATACAAGCAAAATGGCCACAGGCAAAAGGAGCAAATCGTATCAGTATAAAATCCACACCCACAAAACCACTGACCTGGACCCACGTAGCTTCTGCAACATTGTTTTTCGCTGCAATGTAATCTCTTTGGAGGCAGTTTTATATTGCAGCAAGGACATCGTCGCTAGCCAAGGTTCCGATATGATAACACTGTCTACACCTTGACTGATCGACCAGATATACTGGCGCTTTGTCCCACAAATATCTATTAGATTTCATGAGGCGCCTCCCTTAGTATGTAATGCCAACTAACCAACAGCGCGGTGCATTGTACATCTGCCAAAAATTGTGGAAGCAATTGACCTACAAAGGATACTTTGGAAGTTTAACATCAAAAGTATGACTGTGTACCAGTGGGAAGCCATTACAGGTCTATTTGAGTGAAAGGTATTTGTGCAAACACGTACCGGCAGTAGAAAATTGCTTATTTATCAGTCCATTCAAGTTGTATTCTTCCCTTTTCTCGATCATTTAGGAACAGTGTTCAAATTTGAACAACTTAATTCAGACCCGAAGCACACAAATATCTACTCGATATGCCAAGGTGTAGATAGGTCTATCACATCATCGGAACCTTGGCAAGTAAAGATGCAGCAAGGAGGGTGTCTCCATTTTCATCCACAGCCTTCGGCATGAGCTGGACAACTGAGAGGTATTTGGAAACAAGGCTGAGAATACTATAAATGGAGAGGACCGCAAGACTTTCCAAGAAACTGTGGACAATTACATCTATACCATGGTACAGGTTATTGACAGGGCGAAAGCCTACTGCCATGTAACTGGCTGTAAATTTACCAGCAGAAAACAAAGGTGCCACCTGTGTTCCATAACACGCGCGAATAAAACGGGCATCTTGTCATGGAGGCGATCATATAGAACATGCATTCCTTGACCTGAGCAAGCACTTGATGCACGATTTTAAGTACAATCAGATTGAAGCATACTACGGCTACAAGACTCACCTATATCCACAGTCACTGACACTCTACTGCTGAGCATCGAGATAACCGATGTCAATCATAACACAGCCGATTCTGCTCACCTGTACGACAGCAATCACCTCAAAGAGCATCCACTCAGAAAAACAACCAATCATAAAAGGGTTGCATGCGAATCCAAGAATGAGTGGTCGAGGAAACCCATCGCCGAAATTGTCGGGCTCCGCACAAAGGTGTACTTAAACTGAAAGCGGCCATCATAGAGATACGTCAGGCCAAAGACATCTCGTGCACAGCTGCAAAGGAAGAAATTAGGAGACTCCTTTGTCTCGAGTTCCTGCAGAATAGTAAACAGTTCCGCTACTCCATGGCCACACAACGCGGTAGACAAGGCATTGATTGTGCCAAACGGTCTGGTGGACCTCGTCAGGTGTTGGAATATGAAGTGCAGGCAGGTAAATCTGCCACATGACCGGCTTCTTGAAGCAAACCTGTCTTCTTGTGAGACTTTGGCGAATTACGCAAGCTTCTTAAGCTCTGTCACACCCTTGCAGCAGGCTCGCTAACTGTTGTATAGAGTTCGCGTACCATGTTTCTCAGTTTGAGCCTTACTTGTCATGTTTGCCGTTTGTATGGTAAGTGTGGAAAGCACGCTCCAAGTTGGTGGGTCTAAGCTTGTCGCTGTAACAGTCGGCAACCGTCATGACAAATTCCATGATGGTACACAACCGCACGGATGCCGAGAAACCCGTAGTCCTACAGCAAGCACACAACCCACCCTGTATTGCAAAACGCGAAACAACGCTGATATGACGAATATATACAGTTGGTTTGACCCGCTGAGAGGAAATCGTCAGAGGTTATTCGTGGTTGGGTGCTAACTAAAGCCGTACAAATAAGCCCACATACATAGTTGTCTTTCCCTTTTGCGCCGGTGCTAGGGTACCGACACTCGGAGAAGGGCTCTTAGTGTCCCGCGGAGTCCTTTCAATTGTTTGAGATCTATTTATAGCACACTAGAAAGCAACGTAAATTCGTGATTGCTCACAGCTAGATTGGTTTTCGTGCGCCCTATACTAGCCGTGACTTAGGGGCCCTGATTTCAGGGCTTAGGTCCATGTGTGCCTCTTGCCTACCACGTCGACATGGCAAAAGTCAAGCGCCAACTGTTGGGATGACCTAATCGATCGGCCCCACGAACACCAACCTAGGCCAGGGATACAACATCGGCATACTGCAGATAACCACATGGATCTCTGTATGTTTTACATGCTACACTGTGGGCAGATATTCGTGGACTCGAGCGTCAGTCATAAGGTTAGTACTGGCGACGTGCTCTATAGCTTCAATCTGGACCACATTAATAATCGGTGTCGGGCATTATCGCTACCTTTACACGTTTATTATCCTTGTAAAAGAATCCGCATCAATAAACAGCACTTTACGCTAACCGACAAGGATGGAAACTACTTTACCTCCGTGTCCATTCGCACTACTTTGTTTTCTGTGTCCCAGACTGTCTTTGCTTTAAATAAATAAGGTGGTAAAAAGCAGCACTTATCTTTTCAGCTTGCAGTCGTTATTAGCAAAGGGAACCGCAGTTAGAACAAAGCACAATGAGAGCCCCATAACGCATTATATAAGTACGAGTCCTTTGCAAGTCTCTCGTTTATAATATCGTAACTGAATGGATGGTGTCATTCCAGAATCAAGTTAAGGTAGAAGCCACGGCTGCCATAAATCTGGCCATAGACGCCGCCCTGGCCGTTATGGCAGTCGTCTCGCGTCCCGTCAATAACATCAAAACGGCCAACGTAAACCTGACAATGGAAGCGCTGCCGTCCCTCACCATCATTGGTGGTAAAATCATTACGCGAGTGTCTCGGTAGTTTGGCACTGCACGCGGTTAAGACAATGCCTGCTGAAAGGCGGTGCTGGTTCGACCTGTTGATGAAAACTTGACCATGGGTACAGACGTTTTCTGATATGGCGAGGACAACATATCTTTTGCGATGGTTTCCTTCGAAGATGAGAAATGCTTCGCTTTCGATATGGGGCACAGCATTCGCGAGCTGCATTGTTCCTCTTGAGATGAATGTTATCCAAATCAAGTTGTTCGCGTGATCTGCACGTGCAGGACACCTCATGCTACTTAATCCCCTCTCTAGCCTTTACCGAGGTGGTCGAAACTTTTGAAGTATGGCGGCACAATCTACGGCACCGTAGACAAGATAGCACCTGTCAACAACTATGTGTTGGCACTACACGACAGCGCCCGCTATCTCAGTGGTAAGAAAGTAATTGAGGCATGCTTGGATAAATTTAACATCACCACGATTATCCCGTACCTTACTCACTGTTATGAGAAGATGCTCACAGCTGTGGTCCATCTATGATATTCACGAACGATACCCAGGTCATCATGACAAAAGCCACTAACAGCGCTTTACGCAGTGATCGGTATAAACCCCAAATTTAACGTTGCGGGACGCATAGGTGAACGCGTAGGTGTTTTTGACAGGCTTTGTGTTATTGAGGTCAGCCTGTGTCTTAAGTCACCAGGAGCCTGCTGAAGAAACTTCCGTTGACTACACCAGCAACGACAATCCAGTCGCTGGAGATTACTGCTAAATACTGGGCTATATGGTCAGGACCAGAACGTGGAATCATGCCTCTAGATAGGCCATCTGGATTTCACAAATGTTATATAGATTTAATTTGTATTGTTTGTGGGCTTTTCTCAATGATTATATGTTATGTCTATCTGCATTTTGTAACTGACCTTTGTCCAACCTGACTGATGAGATTTATTTTGTAAACAATATAATATATAGCTAATATTTCTCTGTGATTACAGATTAAATTTTCTATCCATTATTAATGTAGGTAAGCATGTTTACTTCTGTTTGAATGTAGGATATTAATTTTCACTTGGAAATTCCTAAATTAGGGAGGAGACGGACCTACAGTCTGGCTAAATTATTGTGTCTTAGATTTTTATATCAATGTTCTATACTTGAAAAAGTAATGTATTAATTCCTCCTTTAACATCAGAAGTAAAATTGTTCTTATCGTTGTGTTTAGTTCTTAATTTGGGTGGATTTATTTATTTATATTATTCACTGGAATTACAAAGTGCTCATGACTACAATAATGTAAGTTCTTTCTAAATTTTCACTTTGTGTTCTATGGAGATAAATTATTTGTCGAATGTTACAAACCTTGTTGGGTTTTGCTCTTTTCTGTTACTTAGTTTAAAACATTAGAGTCGTAACAACAAGTAACTATCCAATCTACTACCGCTGGCAGTACCAGTCCGGTTTTTCATACGACTTTACGTGATGTTGCTGCCTTTTCCAGAGCCAGTTTGTCCTTGTTTTCGATATGTGATCAACAGTAGAACACACGCTCTACGAGTCAGAAGGATGCATCTAAAACGCGAGCGATTACAAAACACTGCAAATCGAAAAGACGGTAGAGAGGACAGGTGTAATAAACATGCAGTTATACATCATCATAGACGCTCAGCTTAACAGACAAAATAGCCAACCAGTTTGTTCACGCTTTCCGCTTTAAAACTGGTGCAATGTCGTCATAATTTGTACACCACTAACAACACTATCACTTTTCGGACCTTAACTTGTATTATCTGTAAGTTACTTAAAGTTACGCACTTTGCCATCCATATTTATAACTTCTTAACAGCCATAGCGGATGCTGTAAGTGACAAGGATGTTGACGAGATCCTATATGGTTTAACAACTAAAGAATAAGACACGGACAAGCGTAACAATTACCAGTCATGCAGCGGTTCTAGCACCTGAGGTATGTTTTCTCAAATCAACACTAACTCAGTAGCGTGATTGCCTGTCCCAGTTGATGGTTTCTGGAGCAGAAGAAGAATGCATAGGCTAACTTCTTACCCTTTCAGATCTTATGGCGATGCCATATACGAGACTAAACTGGTACCAAGATGATTACTTCACTGGGGGTAGATGTAAGCCGCTTTCTGCCTATAGATAACCTCCAAAGTCTTGTAAACGACTAAAAAATGATCCAGTCATCCAGACCTGTTTGGCGAACATCAGCAGCCACCTTTTCTTTAGATACATTTTTCGCTAGCACCGTTTTCAAATGGCCTAGTTACCTAAAGGCATGATGATTTCGAATAAATACAACACGATATTACGGTCTCTATTATTAATGGATAGATGCAACTGCTAATGGATGCGAGCCGATCGCATAACCGACTCGGGAAGTTACACAATTCACCCATGTTAATCACTCAGGTAGAGTCGCACGTGGTAAAGACTTGCACGATCATGAAACAACTCCTGGCTGAGATAAAAGCAGATAATAAAAACATGCAGATG
Organism: Megalonaias nervosa; assembly: GCA_016617855.1. Classification (NCBI taxonomy): domain Eukaryota; kingdom Metazoa; phylum Mollusca; class Bivalvia; order Unionida; family Unionidae; genus Megalonaias; species Megalonaias nervosa. The sequence continues at coordinate 270,442 of JAECUM010000374.1, read as the reverse complement.
GGGCAGATGACAAGCATGTTCGCAATTGTGTTACAACCGAGGGGTATTTTCCTCAGCTAAGCTTAAGGGCGATTTATCCGGTGTTGGTACAGCGTCTGAGGACTAAAGAGGTCCGGCCCTTGGCCGTGATTCTTCAGCTCGCACGATTACAACATACAGTGCGGCCCCTATTTCCTCTTTTTCATCAATTTCGTCTTTTCCACGAACTTTTTTTTACAAGGTTGTAGTCTATTTTTTTCCATAGCACACTACCGCAATTTGTCTGTTGGTATAAGTCTTGCAGGCTCCTTGTCGTCCCATTCATCATTCATTGGAATTTGCTGCTTGTATGCAAATGTAGATGTCCGAAGGCGGATAGCCACACCTTGGTACTCTTGTTCAGGCAAAGCGAATTAAGCTCACTACGACGTGATTCCTGCATATGGTGGCACCTAGTTTGATCAAAAACTCAAAACAGGCTTCTCGAAGCCTGTGGCTGGGCTACTGCTCTGACAGAATCTTATATATGTAATCTGTGAGCACCTCAACTAAACAATGTAACAAGCTTTTGGAGCAGGATGTGCTTGCCGTTCAGGCGGACACTGTTATACGCCAACTCCTCTATCTTATCTTGATATTGCTGCCCCCAGGATGTCTTGTTATAGCATCTGACACCAAGCCCGTATACAAAATTTGCTTTGTACATTTTATCAAGGTCACTAACGTCCCTGCTGTACAGCTGGGACAAGGTCCTGGTAGCATTATGGGGAACGGTCTTGTGCGAGATAAGCTCTCTGCGGACTGTAAAACCGATTCAACGTTCGTAGGCTCCTGGGCTGTGAGATCGGTACCTGGAACAAAGTTATCACTCGAAGGAAATAGAACTGAGTCGGTGTTTTCAAACTCTACAAAGTAAAAGCGGGTAGTCCAGGTTGTTCCTCAACTGAGCATTCGCATTGCAGCCAAACTTGGATAAAACAGGCAAAGATGGTACTTTGGCCATGATAACTGGCTTTACTTATGCCAATAACATTTGTGCCCTGCATATTGGCGGGTACCTCTTGCGCACAAAGCGGCAATAACGTCTAAAGATGTCAGTCTCAGCCCGAAAGATTCACTTCTTTGGAAAGCTTTTCGATCCACAAAATAACATGCTGGTTGCCATCCTCAGTCCAGTTCTTGCGTCGCTCACATAGTCACCGGGCAGAGCGTACCGAACTCGGTCAAATGCTTTCCCTGCCTCAACCGAAAGGACGTTGACACACACCAAACCTCTTGGTTCGATGTTGTGAGCATGGCACATCCTAGAGCTCGTTGCCAGTAATACAAATTAATTTTGTGTGGTCTTTTGCACTCGCCCTCAATCTCGCTCTGTGGCAGCAGTAACAACAAAGTAACGGGCTTTAATGATCTCGCTGCAGAGACTACATGTATAACCATCTACTTGGAATCAGGCCACAATTAATAATTCCGGTTCAGTACCCGCGCATGTAGTCCCAGTCTATTTTTAGAGCATTTTTTCCTGTCTCCGTTTGGTGGTGATACAAGAGTTAGATTTAGGCATTCTTGGTATGGATTTAAAGGCAATTGTTTATTCTTTTGAATATGAGCTTATGGTGTGGTTGTCAGTGTGTTTCGGCGACAGTGTACAGTGAGTAATAAGGTCTTGGGGATGATCCGGAAGTGAAATCTGTGTTCCGTTGCACGTTGGTTTGTTTACAGTCAAGCCTTTCAAAAAAATGCAGGTCAACCTTTGACAAGAACTTCACCGTGAAGTCATCTTTGAAGGTATTTTAGATTAACATATGATTTGTATTGATTGTCACACAGTGGAAAGTTCAGTACTGACAAACAAATGTAGAGAATATATAGTAAAATTAATTGTGTTATACGGCCACTTGTTGATGAGCTGGTCCCTGGTCTTTAATGGCGGAGACTCTATAGAATCAGGTTTGATGGCGTAAGGCTGCTCAAAGATCTTGACATCGTTATTCACAAACAAAGCTAAGGACGTATTAATTTGTGTGTTTGAAGCTGCAAGCTACGTTGCCGAGAATTCCGTTAGCAGTACTAAACAGACACCAGTTGTGAACCTAAATCTTTGAATTAAACCAGCACGTTTTCCAGTAAGGAAAGATTGGCTTGGACAGGTAAGCCTCCATAGACCTTCGTAAGGAAGATCAGGGTTGGCCGTTAGGTGGCATTTTTCATGAGGTTTCTTGCAACTGATAAGAAAATCGCGAAGCGTGCAGCTATTTGATTGAAAGTCATTGTTATTCCAGAGCATTTGTGGTCTGCACACCTACCGCGGGAAGACAGATGGATGGTCCATGATTTCCTCGCGCATCTCCTCTTTTGGCCATTGAAGAGGTAGCTTTTCTTCTCGTATGAAGCCGACATAAATTTCAATCGAGAGAGAGAGAGAGAGAGAGAGAGAGAGAGAGAGAGAGAGAGAGAGAGATCCAGCCATACTAACTCGTGCATCTTTGTGAATAGCTTAGTAACAACCTTTGAGTCGCTTAGGACTAGCTTACGCTTGTATCTGCTAAAGTATTTTACTCTTTTATTATTTCTGATTTTGCCAAAATATCGAAAATTTGGAAAAGACATGCATTTTCATTTTCTTTTTCTTTTCTTGTAGTTGTGACCTGTGTATATTGAATATTTTCTGGTACAGGTTTAATGGGGATATAGATCATGCAAAAATTGGTAAGCAAAACATTTCCTCCGAAGACCCACTGCATCCTGAAATTCATATGACTTTAATGTTTTACACAGACCACGAGACACCCTTTTCTAATAACTCTCCGTATATTTCGTGTATTATACGTTTCTATTTAAAAAGAAACAAGACGAAAACGACTCTCTCTCTCTCTCTCTCTCTCTCTCTCTCTCTCTCTCTCTCTCTATATATATATATATATATATATATATATATATATAAAGAAAGAGTGAGATAGAGAGAGATGCAGGCTGCATATTTTTTTTTTATCTCTGATGCTTATTATATCTAAATCAACTTGTTTGTATCATGCCCTTATTTACAGACACTTTTATGTAAAGACCACATTCAGTTCGTCCTGTAAAAGGCCGTTAAACGCAAGTTTAATTGCCATATTCTTGTTTGCCACCCGATGTTAACAGGAGTCCATAGAGCAAGTCCAGGATGAATGCATTACTCCATATATTGAAGAGTACCAGACCCTAATGAATATTTAAAGGTGAAACATAGTAAATATTATTGTAAAAAGACAATGCCACAACCCTTATATATGGATCGTTGTTGCTCGATATACGACTGCTGTGTACACCTGAATAAACATGATGTACCCATTTACATTACAAATGGAATCGAGGGTTTAAGTGTATCTGCGTAGGGGCCTCGATACATATACTGACTAATGTATATAAAATACACACACATAAACACACACATACACACACGCGCGCGCACACACACACATACACATGGAGTGTAATTAGAAAATACAAATATCTCTGTAATATGCTAATGTAGACTCGCCAGGTCCTTGACAATGCTGCTGCAACTTTGCAATATGACGGTACACATTGATTCAAATATCAGCGGAAGTATTTGTTTATCCAATAGTGCTCATTCGCTTTTATGTTATTATATAGTCTCGAAACCTGATAATTGTGACGAAATAAATGGTTGTAGATTCGACTTGTACAGACTGATCGACAGTGAGGTTACCAAATTACAACACGATCTTGGGGATAGAGGAAGGCGTGAAGTTACAATATATCTGAAAACCCGGAACACTGTACTGATAGTAGGCTAAAATGGGCGATTTGGTGAAATAGTCGCCTCGAATTGGAACTATAATTGTTTGGAATAGAAAATGGATGATCAGGCTAAACACGTATTTAATGTTTTACTTCCGAAATGGATATTAGCGTTTGGAAAGTCCTGCATCATAACACTGACCAGTTTTCTTTTTCTCTGCTTATGTTTTATATGCATCATGTCCTGTCATGAAAATGGATAGTAATAGCCCAATACAAAAATGATTTCCATGACGGGGAAAACATCCTCTGTAAATTTTCAAATCTGCTATTCAGGTTGTTTGAACTATTTAATAAAGAACACTTTAAAGAGGACACTTGAAACTCCACGAGAAAACACGTGTCTTCTTATGCTAACATTCATGGCACCATTATGGTTTTGACTTTCATATATAGGTATATGTGTGTCGACATAAAATCAATTTCCCAACCTTTAACTATTCAAGCCGTTCGTCGAGGAAAGAAAAATTTCTAAAAAGAAACACATATCACATAAGCCGAGAGAAAACCTGAGCTATTTAGGTGACTCAATGGATGAAGAAATCTGTATTAAAAAAAAAATAATAATAATAATAAGAAAAACATCATACAAAAAACATTATCGAAACGTATAAAGTGTTGGCTAGGCAATCGTCCATATGGACGAGAAGAGTGTTGCCCGGACAATCATCCATAGTGACAAGAAATATTTGGCATCCCTGGGTACCTTTCATTGTGTATGTTATAAAGCAGGCAAAAACTCCATGGATTAGGGTCAGTTCGTAGAAAGCTAGTCAATGTTTTGTCATCAATGTCTCCTGCATTGCGCATGCCTGTTAATGTCTCACACAAAATTACAGAGTGTTCAGGTGGTCGGTTATTGTTAAGTTTGTTATAAATCTCTCGTCTGAAAATTGCCTGTTCAATTCACCGATTTGTTCAGATATATTCATAATAACAATACAGTACCCCATATCTGTTGACTAGCAGCAGGGAGGGTGAACAGACCAAGGCGGCACGTAAAAATAAAGGTTCCTACAAAAAAATGAAAAAAAAATGAGGTCGATAAAGTCAAACTGAAGTTTTTCAAACATTAGGCTGAGTCGTTTACACACATGTGGTCACCCCCCACCCCCCTGCTGCCGTCGATTTTATAAATTCAAAAATAAACAGCAGCTATGACGTTCAGTCTACCATTCCACTGGGTCCCTTTTGCCGGTAAAGCCTTTTACCAATAAGATCCTAAGAGTCCGTTATTGAGGCCTTAAGCCCACAGGGCACTCTTTCATTAGTTAAGACCTGTCTTATGGTCCACAGGCACCTTATTGAGACTTTTTGGTCCGGCAGACATTCTTTCTGAATGCCCCTATGTGGGTACCCTTCAGTGAGGTCACAAGGTCACGACTTCACATCATCCTGCTGTTTATTTTAGGGACGCAAGCGCATAGACACACACCTCCCCCCCCCCCCTGAATTCCTAATGTGTGAAACGAAATATTAGAAATTCAGAGGGCTGTATAGGCCTTGCGATTTCATGTAAACCCAACCAACCCCCCAAATCAAATCCCGGGGTAAGTGCAAAACTGCACTCACCACGTTGTTCAACATGGTGAGGGTTACATGAAATCTCATGGGGTGCTTGCGTCTCCACTTATAAAAGTAATTATTAAATAAAATGGCATCCCAGGGCCACAAACCACCGACATGTGTCAGTCATGGGGAACCGAACCCTAGACCTCGAGTACGAGAGTCAGACGTGCTAGCAATGCACCATTGTTCCAACTTACAAATACACGTTTCAAAAATAAATATATAGCTATCTTAGCCCTGACTCTGTCACTGCAGATTCTGTGATCAGTATTTTATCTGATTCTGAATAAAATCTGCAATTTTACATATTTCTGCCGTTTCTGTCTTGTTTAAATATTATATTATCAATAAATATTATATTTTCATCAGGACAGAACTATCTAGCAATGAATGCATGGATCGATATTATTCAGTTCATTCCGGTCTGAACAAAAAAATCAATAATGACTCATGTCTATAGCGTGGTTCGTCCTGATTTTAGGGCAACAGATGTTTGTGGTTTGATTATATAAAATAGGTAGATTTCTCGGATTTTTCAAAGATATGAGGCTGGGGAATCGAAGTCAAAGAAGAACATGACTGTATAGGTATGAAACTATTAATTATCTATGTACCGTTTTATCCTTGACTGTTATTCTGGTTGGTGGAAAACGAGCTGGTAATAATTCTCCTGAAATTATCAACGAAATCTCATCAATTTGTCAGCGATTGTTCACCGGTGGCATCATGGATATTAATGTGTATCGGTCCCTCATTAATGAAATTGCCGATGATTATCATAGTGACTAAGTCACTGATTAAACAGTTAGATATTATTATTATAATAGATGATCATACATGTTGCTCAACGTGGACCAACTATGGTCAGGGTGGTAAATTCAAGATTACCTGTATACAAGAAATTTTATGGAGATGGACTCGGTGATGTCATTCAGGGTTTATTTTCGAGGATAGCCCCAAAAGCAGTACCGATTGCAAAGCAATTAGGCATGAAAGCTACTGACGTTATTCGTGAAAAAGGTATTAGTGCTGCTGGTGATGCTGCCAGTAAAGCATTTCTGCAATCAAGGATAGATTATTACGATTAGTACGTAGACCACAAATAGTCCGACCTCCACCAGTAAAATTACCCAGCACTGAAGTGATGCCTGCAAACGTTAGTAAAATAATAAATCAAGCCGCAAACCAAAAATTAGCGTCAATGGTTGGTGAAAAAGAAAGAAATATAGCCGCTAGTCTGATAGCAGGAAGTGGTTTTCGTGTTAAACGATAGTAAATATAATAAGGATGTTCAAACGCATATCTGATCCCGCACTCGACATGGACGCACCAGTCCTCAAAGATGAATTGGTACGTGATTATCAATATTATTCTTATGACGCACGTGTACCTGACGAGCGTGGAAGAATTGAATTACAAGTTCAGGATACAAGCAGATATTTCTTACCTGCTGAGGCATGTATTGAAGTCGAAGGTAGACTTTTAAAATTAGATAATACGGATTATGGAATTGGTGATCGAGTTGGTTTTGTCAATAATGGTATTATGGCGTTATTTAAAAGTGCCGCATATAACATTGATGGACGAGATATTGAGATCTGTCATAACGACATTGATGTTGCCACAACAATACTTGGTCTTGCAAGATACAGCGATGATTACTCAAGATCAGTTGGTCCATCGATGATGTTTGCCAAAGACACAACTAATGAACCCGAGCACAGGAATGTAACATTAAATGCAGCTGGGGATACAGTTGTATCAATGAATGAAAATTACAACTTGGGATTCGCGTCACGTCGAGCAATGCTGGGCGACGATGAAAGATTTTCATGTGCAATTCCACTGTCACACATCTCTGGATTTTGAAGAAATGTTAGAAACGTTATTTTTGGAGCCAAGCATACAATTGTACTCGTACGAAAAAATACCGACGATGATGCAATATGGCACGCTGAAGGAGATAATCCAGCTGCAACTGCGACACTTCATGGCAAAGCAATACTGACAAAACTTTCATTATGGATGCCAACAATGACACCAGCAATATCTGAAGAACAGCGGATACTTTCATTTATGGACAGCGGAGATAGATCAACATTGTCATGGCTAACAATGACCACGGATTCTATCCAGAGTAACATTAATGGTTTATTCACATGGCAAATAGCATCACAGCAAGGTGTCTCTGCACCGCGACATATATTTGTTGCACTTCAAGATGTTACGCGAGTAAATTCACAAATACGAAGTATTATGATATTTGATAAACTCGGCGTTACTGAGGTTTCTTTGAGGATAAATGGACATCAAGAACCAGGCGAGGATATTTTGTTAAATTTTTAACAAAACAGTGTTGCACGTGCGTATCATCGTCTGATGACGTTTATGGGACGGCGATCAAAATGTTGATACTGGTTTACAAATATCACAGCGGGATTTTACAACGCTGTATCCGATCTATTACGTTTCGCTGGAACATTTGGATTTGTTTAGACAGTCCGTCGTTGACATACATTTTCGAGCTCGTGTGACGCGAGGAGCTATTGCTAATTACAGAGCAATCGCCGTTATACTCAGCGATAAAACAATGTTGTTTGAAGGTGTTGGCGGACGAATGAGAGTTATTGATGCGCCAGTAGAAAACATGTAATTAGATCATGAATAAAATTATAAATGTCATATCATCATGTTAGTGTCAGTCTGACCCCGGGTCAGATTAAACGATTACAATCACCGTTAGCATCACGATGCGGAACAAAAATATCATTAAAACAAGAACAAATGAGCGGTGCAAATAAATTATCGTTGACCGAACGTCAGTTTAAGAGATTCAACGAAGCTAAACACGTCAATAAAGGAATACGATTAAATCTTTCCGTGAATGCAATCAAGGATACTATTAAAACCGGAGGAATATTTCCGCTTCTCGCAGCTATTCCAGCATTAATAGCCGCAGCCGCTCCAGCTGTTGCAAAAGCTGCTGCGTTAGGTGCAGTTGGGTCAGCTGCTGGAATGGCATTAAAGAAAGCAACAGGAAAAGGAATCAAAAAAAAAAGGAAAGGGTCTGAGACTTCCAGGGTCTTGTAACGGAAAAGTATTAAGAATTCCAGGGACTCGCTAATTTTCCCGATGTCTAACTTTGATTTATTCGATGCTGCTGCGCGATTAAATATAAAGAATTTCAGAGGTGTTTTTATGCGTGATCAATTACCAAAAAATCCAAATCTGATTGAAACAGGTATTATTAATCTCGATAAAAGCTCTGGTCGTGGTACTCACTGGGTTGCATATGCAATTGATCCACGTGGTATTGTTTATCTTGATTCGTATGGCTTGGCGCCACCAAAAGAATTTTTAAAATACGTCGACAGACTTCAAAGTATTCCACTTTGGTATTCAACGCTACCAACACAAAAAATAACCGACCCGCCGATATGTGGCCGTGAAGCACTAGCAGTACTTGATGCTGTATCAAGATCAACGAAATCACCTCATAAGGCTGTACACGAATATACATTAAATAATAGCTAATCATATAATGGTTGATATTTATGGAAGATCTTCTACTAGTGCTCTCACCGGCAAGAAGAAGGAAGATATTGATTTATCAAAATACGCCACCAAAGACGTTCTTGCTGATATTATGAATTTATCTGGAGTTGACCGAGATGAAGTTGTTATTTTTCAGGATAAATTTGGTGTTTTAAAGACGAGTAATATCAAGTGCATCAATATAATTCGTAGAGTTATTGGTGCTACCACGGACAATATTCCAGTATTTACTGACGGTGGTAAAATCAGAGACTCAAATGTATCAATCGCAACTATCAGAGATAAAATTAACAAAAGTATCGCTGATCATTTAAAATCCGCCGGTGATACAACGACAGGTGAACTTAAGATGAATGGAAATAAAATCGTTACTTTAAGAGAACCAGCAGGTGATGAAGATGCCGCAACAAAGAAATATGTGGATGATAAAAATATTCCGATGACAACTTCGTTGTCGACGATCAATGATAGAATGATCGCACTTAGAACTGAATTTTATAATCACATACAACTGTTTATGAATTTTCGCAGAAACGTAAACAGAACCACTAATGAATTTTTGGAAGTCCACCAACCGTTGACATAAATCTCACCGACATTAATACAAAACTCAATGATATTGTCAGTGGAATTCCTAATATCGTCAATAAAACCAATCTAATTAAAATTCCACACAAACAAATTAGCAACATCACGTACACGGTGGCGTCTGGGGTGTCAACGTGGACACCGCGCGATAACACTCTCGAACATACCGCAGAAGTAACTGGGTTATACAGGCTGTCCATGTATGGTTGGGAAATTTCTGCGGCCATTTCATCATCACCGAATGTATATCATAATCCTCTACTGGTGATGCTAAACAAGGACCCCAAAGAAACATTTACGTTGACATGAACGGAAATACCCCCGAGACGTTACTGGTGGTGTCTGGAATTTATCGCTGTCTTAGACAACAACTAAAGTATAATGATAGACGTTAACAGATACAGATACGATCAAGTAACGACATGGCAGAATAAATTAAAAACCATCATCGATAATTATACAGCAAAAATAAAGAAATATCATAGACGTGCGGTTGTCGTTGATATCATCGTTTATTCGGTTTCCGCGATTGTTGCTGGAACCGGCGTAGTATTATCAACGTTGACGATGACGGCGCCGATCATTGTAACAATCATTGTTTCATCGTCAACCACGATCGCTTGAATATTTAATATAATCGCGAAAAAGATAAATACGTGCACGAATGAAAAATTGAACGAGTACACGATGAAATTACATACTGCAACGACCGCATGCTCTAAATTATCATTGATGATTTCTTCGTCGCTTAATGATGGAATAATATCTGACAAAGAATTCAGTATTATAGTAAAGATCTACAATGAAGTATTTGATGAAAAAATTCCTGAACAGGATTTAAAACAATAATAGTATAATAATGTCAACGTTCGATCAGCGATCGCAGGAATTATTACAACAGATCGTCACTAATACTGCTCCGGTAAGAACCACAATGATATCGGCGAGTTCAACTAATCCTTAATTCAGCATTAATTTTCCAACTGCAATACCAGCATTCGAGATAGCGCTAGCGCAATTACGGGTTTATTATAGTTGGCCCAACATCAGGTCAAAATCGTTTGGTGGACTACAACCGAATAATTCATTAGTATTTGCAAATAAAAACAAACCCGATGAAATTCCTGATTGGCAAGTAGTTAGTATTCCAACGGGCAGTTATCAAATAGAACAGATTAATGAAGAATTCCAACGCAGAATTAAATCCATCACAGGAAAAGAATCAAAGATTGCCATTACTGTTCACGAACCAACGTTATCATCAGCGGTTGAAATAAATTCTCCGGATTACGCCGTTGACATATATCAAAGTTCAATCAGGTCAGTGTTAGGATGGCCTGAAGTTGAACCTGTTTATGAAGGTCCACCAGAACCACAACTAAATGAATTTTTTACAACGGAAAAAAAATACATAAAAAACCGGACGTTTATCTCAACGGAATTCCTGGTGTCAATTTTAGATTTGGTTGGTTGGACAGCAAAGATTATACTGATACCGATGGAACATGGCTTCCTCGGTATGGTTATGTTTCTATAATCGACCTTAAACGTGATCCAGTAACAAGACAGCCTATAAGTGATCCTAAAACTGGTGATCTTACTGAAATTCCCTATGAAGATCCAATCGATGGATGGGTTGCTTTAATCGAACTTGAACACAATAATAAAATCAGCGACTTAAAAAATTTATTTTTATCGTTGTCACAAGTCTACGACGAGGACACAAAAAAAAATATCATTGAAACAATACAACATCTGAATAAACTCAGATCAGACATGTACATCATTAATCGAACTCTTATCTTGAAAATGCTTGAACAAGATAAATTATTTCCAGGAGCACATTTCATGAAAATTTTTCTTGATTATTATGGAACAACCAAAGAAAAAATCTCAACATTTACAATACCAAAACAAGATTCAGATAGATTAAAACGGAGACTAACTGATGTTATCGATAATTACTTTCCTAGAATCCTCGAATCATGGAGAAAAATAGCCCCACCAGCAAGCATTCTCCGATACAATAATAACCCATACAACGAAGGTCGTCATGTATCACCGGGCATCGTCGCGATCACATCAACGATCGCTGTCAATCTAGTATGTGATGTCATCGACGGCAGTTATCAAGTGGATACTGAAAAATCCAATCAGGTCCAACAAGGATACATTCTCTACTCATTTACCCCTCAAGTCCCTCCAGGTTATTTGATTGTATCAGAACCAGTCAATGTTGTTTATCTAAAATGTCATAGTCGTCTTTTATCACGGATACATTTCAAACTAACTGACCAGTCTGGCCACTTGCTCGATCTTAGGTCAGAGTCGTTAAATATAAACTTGTATGTAAGATCGTAATGACTTCGTCATCCTAGTTACGGAAAACATCAAGCAAAAAAAATATCAAATGATTATTTTTTTACCTATGATTTTATCCGGATCAAAAATGAATTATTCTGGTACAACACTATTAGTTTCGTTGTCACTATAGTCACACTCTTCCTTATCCTTAGCCAGTAACTCTTCCGTCATCGACATGATATCTCTCAACTGTTTTATAAGAGCGTGTACGAGTCTTTTCGTTTCGTATTCGTGAGATAATTCCGACCTAACCTTTTCGATGGCCCGTGAAAGAGGAACAAATAATTTCACTTGCGTATCCGTGATTGCTGCAAGCGATCGTAACATCGCCTGCTGGATTAACTTTATGAATCTATAATCGGAGGGCAACGTATACCTATTTTCGGATTTTCGAAATTGCAATGATTCAAAATCACTCATTATTTTTTCAGGATCAAGCTCATCAGATATTTTTATACCGCTGTGTTGTAATTGCTTAATAGCATCAATAATTGATGTGATGTTTTCGTGGTTCATTACTTTTTATATTATAAATTATTTGTTTAATATAAATTTATTTTTCTGAAATCACTTAATAATTTAATGAGGTAATTATTTGCACGACTAAATCAATGAAACAGGCATGACGGAACATGATCAATATGAGAATCCTTTTCCTGCGTATCCATTATTAATTATCGGCGTATCTAAATTTAATCTTCTGATTGAATTTTTTCGAAAACACTGATTTAGTTATATTATCTGCCACAAATTTTATTGAAGGCTTGCAAATACCGAAATATTTCCCAGCCGCATGTATCGATGGAAAAATTATTTTTTCTCCTGTTTCTGTGTTTGTGGATATAACTGATCCTGGATATTTATTACCATGACCGGTTCTTCCGAATTTAAAATTCTGACTTTGTGTAACGATACCTAAATTTTCTAAAGAATTATCTTTCGGGTCTGAATTTATGTGATCGATCACAAGTCCGTCTTCGATGACCCCATGAAAACATTCAAATAGGAATCTATGTGAGTGATATTTTTCTTATCCAGCACCAAACATGATGTACCCAGTATTAGTAACAAAACCAACTGGGTTTTTTAATCTGCAATTTCTGATGAGACCATCACGAGATGCCTCGTAATTCTTGATGGTGGGGTGTATCTTAAATTCATTCTGCTCCATTTGTATATATAATGTCATTCTTCTAAATAATTATTCTGAAATTTAACCAGATAATCATTTATGGTTTTAAACGGAGATGCCGATGGTCCATATTTCTCATCGTAATACCGCTTCATCTTTCTGTATTTTTTACCGCCACATTGCACGCATAATTGAGTTTTTCCTCTGACTCCAACACCGCATCGAACGCAAGGTTTTGGTCCCGTGCTTCCTCGTCGAAAACTCTGCATATGATATCCGCAGAATTCTTTTACGCATGGTTTATTGCAGCGAGATGAAAACCCAATCATTAACCAGTTGCAATTGTTATTTGTTTGTATCATTATATTATGAATGAAAATCTATTTAAATAAATCCTGTCTTAATTATTATATGGAGGAATTTAAGAGATTATCCGCAATCGAACCTTCCGCCGTCTCGGCGGGAGCAAGATTTGATCTTGATAAATTACCAAACTCCAAATATAAATACTCAATGCAAGACCTAGCTTTGATGAATGATGATATAACCGATCGTATTCGTGAAGCTAAAAAAGAATTTCGAAATGATGGCGCTACTCATACTTGGTCGTCATTCAGAATCAGAGATACCGTCGATACTAAGATGAATGACGAACGAGGAAGAAGTATTATCAACCATCTCGACAATCAGCGATATATTCTTTTAGTAAAATTTATTGTGCAGACGGATGATGATATTTGGATTATCCGTGATAAACGCGAGCCTGTCACAGTAACACAATCAGTACAAACTGTTATATTGGATAAAAAATCCAAGCCAGGTGTGCTAACCGGTATTGATAAACCGTATTATGAACGAATATATCCTGTAACCGCAGTTATTTATGCGATATATCCGTTAAATGATAAACCCAGCATTGAAGATCTTAAACCGATGAAATTATCACGGTTAAATTGTATAGCTGAGCGAGTTATGGAACATTTCAAAAAAGCAATACGTGGGAATGGCTTAATAGCTATAAGACGTAAAAAAATAAACTCATGGGCAGAAACAGTTAAGAATACCGGAGCATCTATCAAGGATGTCGCTGAACTAGAAAAAACATTAAAATTTCCAATAACAGTAAAAACACTAACCGGAGAGATTTTATATGCGTCAAAATACACATCTAGAGGAGCTCCAATAATAATCATTGATCATAACGCACATGCATGGACTGATGCTGTAACAATATTTCCACGAGACAGAATAGTCAGATTTTATGACGATTATATATTCGATGCTATCAGTGATATCAGTAAGAATGATTCTGTATTTGTTTGGTTATTTCAGAGTTCAGAATCCGTGAATTACGATCAATTTGTAAAACCTAATGGAGAGATTTACCGTAGAGAATCTCTCCTTGAAGAAATGAAGAATCTTGCACTGAAATATAATTCTGATGATGTTGAAGTTGAACGATTACTGAATAATTGTTTTACAGTTCCATCAGTTGCTGCCCACGCCGCTCAGAAGAAAAATTCATGGTCGCCGACACGATCAGAATTCCTTGAAGATATTCAGCATAGTTGTGTCGAATATGGACATGGCGGATTAGGGAATACCAAATACGATCATCGTAAAGTTATATCGGTTGATATGGTTGCGTGTTATCCTGGGAGTTTTCTTGGATACGGAGACTGTTCTGAATACTTCAAAAGATTTGGACATCCGACACATGAAATGACAAGAGTTGCGATAAATGGACCATTATCTGATTTTGATTTAACTGGATTCGCTTGTGTAAAATCATTTAAGTTTTGTAATAATCTTCATCCGATCGTTTATGCGTGCTTTGGTAGACATTTCTCAGAAAAATATTGGGTTCCAATAGTGCTATTACGATACATGCTTGATACTGAAATCTTAGCGTCGTTGAGTGTAAGTGAAGCTATTATATCATATCATCCGCAGAAACAAGTTTGGTTACCACAACAAAAGAAACATTCACCGACAGATCCAGATGAAGATTGGGATAAAATTGATCATGAAAATAAAGTTGCAAAAGATCTCGGTAGAAAAATAATTGGTAAATTTACTCAAGGTGGTTCGTATGATCATAAACGACATTGTACAAGATTAATCATGGATGATGCTGAGTTAGATTTTATAATTACTGATACAACGAACAAAGGAACATTTATAAGGAGAAGTAATGCTTATTTGTCAGACGGAATTAAATTAGGTACAATCGTGAGTTATATCGATGGTGAGTCACCGCAATTTACTCATTTAAGATCTTCTATGCTCGCTTACGTTTCTATAAATTTATTATCGATGATAAATAGATTTCCTTGTTACGCTGTCAGAGTTGCTACGGATTCGTTTTATATAAATAGCGCGTACGTGGATTTGGTAAAACCGTTACTCGGTAATGGTGAATGGGGATCATGGAAAATAAAACACGAAAGTATACTCGATTATTCTGAATCAGCAGACGTTGATATCAAAGAAATATACTACGGTGATGACAATCAAATATCAGCATCAACATCACCATCTGTATTTGATCCCGTGGCCAGACATAAAACCATTTATCTCAATGGACCCGGAGGTTCTGGTAAAACAACACGTGCCATTGAATTATTTGGGAGTTTAGATATGATTGTGTTGACACCTACACACAGACTAGCAAGAGAAATAAAACAACGAGGAGTAAAATCATGTACATACCATAGTTTCTTCAGATGGTGTGGAGATACGTGGACACCTGAGCGAATGGGTGAGAAATATATTCCCAAAATCATCATCTGGGATGAAATTTGTACAGTATCGTTAGAAACACTAAAAATATTTCTCGATTGGTTATTAACGAAAAATACTGCGGTAATTATGTGCGGCGATCATGGTCAACCACCACCTTTCGTTGGTCAATCTCCACATGAGTGGTTAAAATCATTTGTGGATTATTATGAGGAGATAAATGATGATCATAGAGCTATTGATGAACCTCTGAAAGAATTTAAAAGATTAATCAGACTACAACCAGATAGAATACAATGTGAGATAATGCGTGAAATAATTCCAGAAACTCCTGTGAACGATTTTTGGAATTTGTGGACACCAAATGATTTAATAGTTGCGAGTAGAAAAATAGTTCGTGATGAATTGCAAGAGAAATTATTTCTGTTACATAAAGAAAAGTTTTCAAATCTACCCGTACCATTATGTTATCGCCCAGCGGATACTCGACGACAGAATACTTAAGTTGAAATTCCAGGAACAAATGAAAAACAAAATCTTGTATTAAATGATATTGTTTTGGTTAAAGTTGATGTTGTTGAGAGCGCGTTGATCATGGATAAAACTCCATGGAAATTAGGATATGCTATAACGATTCACTCGTCACAAGGACTAACTATTACTGATACAAATATCTGGATTGTCGATGATAGAATCGAATGGTCAAATTTAGTTTATCTCACAGTGTCTCGAGTCAGAAGAATATCTCAACTACACAGGGTTATTATGAATGCTACAGAAAATAATAATCAAACTGCTAGCGACAACTACGAAGTTGTTGTTGGCGTAATAAGAAAAAAACTATTTGGTTATAAGCAATGTGACAAAAAAAATTCTCGCGATTTTGATACTGATACTAAATTAATTATGACAGTAAAACAACGACAGAATAATCATTGTGCAAGTTGTAACTGTAATATGCTATGGGAATATTCGAGTAATAATCCAAGACAGTTCACCGTAGACAGAATTAATAGTGATCTTGGTCACACACGTGATAATGTCATACTGACATGTCTTGAATGTAATCGACGTCGGGGCGCTGGACGCCCTGGTGCTAGTTTACAAAAGTGAACGCGGTGGTAACTGTGTGTCTTCTGGAATTACTTGTAATTGTTCACGTACAAATCCACGTTGAGGAGCAGTTGAATCCAGTCTGTAGATGGCGGGTCTACCCGTAGATCTAACCACGCTAGAAATTTTATGTGTGGTCACACTCCAGATAGGATCAGTTGCTCTTTTTTACCCCCTTCAAGTTCACCAGGTTCATATAAATACCTGACTGTCACATTACCTAACACTGGCTGTTTTGAAAAGTCACGTCGTTGTCCGTAGCCATCGCTACGGGGTATATGTTTCTTTGTAATTGCATTAATAGGTTTCATAGAAGTTGCACGAGTAATTTCATTATTTAACGCAGCTATTACACTTGGTAATCTTGCAACCCATTCACGAGATCTTGTATCTGCCTGAATTATTTCCTTCGCATGCTGGTATCCAAATAACCGCTCAGCGAGTGTTCGATTAATCGTTCAACTATTGCCTGATCACGATGAATTGCAATGTGTCCTTGTCTGATTTTGACATTATGTTTTTTCATCAGCGATGATACTGTACCAAGAAATTCTTTGCCAGGATCAACTTGTAGCAACTGTGGCCATCGTAATGGTCCTCGTTGATAAATTCGTTCAAACGCAGATGCAACTTCAGATGTTGCTTTTGTTGATAGCGGCTCCGCTTCTTTATGTCTACTTGCAACATCAACGACAGTTAACGCATATTTGTATGTGCGTGATTGACGTCCACGTGTTTTAATAGTATCATGTGGTAAAAACAAAATATCTGCTTGATGAACTTCATTGGGAACGCTGACATCAAAATACGCGTACTGAATTCTTATAGGTGGACGCAGATAGATTTGCCATATTGCCTGTCGTGCTAACCACGCAGCAGCAACAGCACGTGAGACTTTTGCTTCTGTAGCGAGTTTACTAATAGCTGTTCTGCCCTTCCAATATCCTCTTGGGCTATAATAATTGGACTCCATTATAATAGTTATTTAATTAATTACCCAGCCCCTAGCATTATTTTACCTTTCATAGCAGTTTTTCTAGAAAACTAGCTAGTATTTCTCTGAGAGATTTATCAGGTATAGAATTTAACGCATGAATCAATTTCACATCTGCGAGATGCCGTTGTTGTAAATCTTTACTTTTATACGCAACATCATGAACATGACACGCTTGATCAATCTTATTTATTGGATACTCTCCTGGTCTTGGTTGATCTTGATCATCAAGTCGAATATCAAGTCGAGTTCCAGGACCACAATAACTGTATCCGGGTAAGTGTTTTTCCCCGGGATATTTCGCCCACGGAACCCCTGATAATTTTCCCAACGAAGCGGCGATATCACCTCCTGTCTTTGTACTTGAAATAAATTTGTATTTTTTTGTACCACACTTTTCACACTTACCTGTAAGTGCGCGTCTTTTATTTTTTGTTATTATTGTTGTTAATCCAGTGGTGGACGTGGCTGCCCTGCATCGAACACAATATAAATTCATACTATTTATCATATGGATATAATTGACTTTTCGGCGACACGAAAACAAGAGCCAGTCAAACATCACCCAGCGCTACCAAATTCTATTAGGGCAATCATAATAGGTCCATCTGGATCAGGCAAAACACAATTATTGCTTAATTTGATAATGAGATGGCTCAAGTGGGATAAATTATTTTTTAGTAGCTCCATCTGTAGATGACCAGCGATGGTATGAAGTACTTAAAGATTTTAATGAAAATGAAAAGTCGTTTAATGAAGACAGTGACGTTATTGACTTTATAACTGATATTGATGAAGCGCCATTTGTAGATGACCTGGATGGACGTATTAATAATTTAGTTGTGTACGATGATGTCATGCTGGACAAACAATCAAATCCAGCTAGGATATTTTCCAGAGGCAGGCATAAAAACACAGACGAGATTTATGTTACACAGCGTTATACACAAATTCCAAAAGTGATCAGAGATAACTGTAGTATTTTAGTTGTGTTTAACGGAGTTGATAATCATACGCTGCAAAACATTACTATACTTGGTGTTCAGGGGATATGGATATGATTAAGTTGAAAAACTTTTTTTCAAAAAGCACAAACTACCCCGTTTGGTTTTATAACCATAAATTTGCACGACCCTAGTTCGAGGTATCGTATAGGTATTGATAGAATATTTGGTCCTTGATACTGAATAATTCATAGAGTAATGAAGCAGTTATTTCCCTTGACAGTCAAGGATAAAACGGTACATAGATAATGAATAGTTTCATACCCATACAGTCATGTTCTTCTTCGACTTCGATTCCCCAGCCTCATATCTTTGAAAAATCCGAGAAATCTACCTATTTTATATAATCAAACCACAAAAATCTGTTCCCTAAAATCAGGACGAACCACGCTATAGACATAAGTCATTATTGATTTTTTTGTTCAGACCGGAATGAACTGAATAATATCGATCCATGCATTCATTGCTAGATAGTTCTGTCCTGATGAAAATATAATATGTATTGATAATATAATATTTAAACAAAACAGAAACGGCAGAAATATGTAAAATTGCAGATTTTATTCAGAATCAGATAAAATACTGATCACAGAATCTGCAGTGACAGAGTCAGGGCTAAGATAGCTATATATTTATTTTTGAAACGTGTATTTGTAAGTTGGAACAATGGTGCATTGCTAGCACGTCTGACTCTCGTACTCGAGGTCTAGGGTTCGGTTCCCCATGACTGACACATGTCGGTGGTTTGTGGCCCTGGGATGCCATTTTATTTAATAATTACTTTTATAAGTGGAGACGCAAGCACCCCATGAGATTTCATGTAACCCTCACCATGTTGAACAACGTGGTGAGTGCAGTTTTGCACTTACCCCGGGATTTGATTTGGGGGGGGGGGGGGTTTACATGAAATCGCAATGCCTAGACAGCCCTCTGAATTTCTAATATTTCGTTTCACACATTAGGAATTCGCTGGGGGGGTAGGGTGTCTATGAACTTGCGTCCCTAAAATAAACAGCAGGATGATGTGAAGTCGTGACCTTGTGACCTCACTGAAGGGTACCCACATAGGGGCATTCAGAAAGAATGTCTGCCGGACCAAAAAGTCTCAATAAGGTGCCTGTGGACCATAAGACAGGTCTTAACCAATGAAAGAGTGCCCTGTGGGCTTAAGGCCTTAATAACAGACTCTTAGGATCTTATTGGTAAAAGGCTTTACCGGCAAAAGGGACCCAGTGGAATGGTAGACTGAACGTCATAGCTGCTGTTTATTTTTGAATTTATAAAATCGACAGCAGCGGGGGTGGGTGGGGGTGGGGGGTGACCATATGTGTGTAAACGACTCAGCCTAATGTTTGAAAAACTTCAGTTTGACTTTATCGACCTTATTTTTTTCATTTTTTTTTGTAGGAACCTTTATTTTTACGCGCCGCCTTGGTCTGTTCGCCCTCCCTGCTGCTTGACTGGATGCCGATATTTTCCTTCTTGTGCATGTTACATTATTTTCTTGGTATGGTTTTCTTTGTACGAATTAATTTCACTAATAATGGCGGATATTAATGCTGCAAGGGCTGGATCTTTACAAGAGGGTGAAGCATAGTCGTTTTTAGGAGGCGGAATTTAGTGGGCTCATTGTGACCGGAAATGAATTCTCCAGGATAATCATTGAACATTTTCCTTAAGTCTAATCGTACGTGCAAAACATAACAATGTAAAACTTCAAAAAATGACAAATTCGTGAGTAAGTTTTCATTTCTTAATTGAGAAGATACAGCTACGTAAAAAATAACAATGCAAAAATATCATTGCTATGAATGAAAAAAAATTTTAATTCAACAAATTAGTCACAATTGAGATCTTTCAGCGTGCAAGTGCGAATTTTCTTAATATCCTGCCTTTCAGAAGGCATTTTGATTACCAGTTAGAAAGAAACTGCGATGGGCTACATGGCGTAGATTTGGATGATGCTCAGTAGCCAGACTCTACGAATTCGTTTCTTAGCACAGTTACTGACTCCTTGACGGGCGATGGCTTTAGTGCAGAGGCTTGGAATTTCTGCCCTGGCATTGTAATCGTGTTTTCCTTAATTTTACCGAAAACAATTTTAAAAAAACGATTTAGCTTTAGTATTCGAATTAAGGACACTCCCTACATTACATGACCCGAACCTTGGTATATCCAACTTATTGCTTTTATTTTTCTTGAAAAATAATATCTTTATCCAGCTGGTGAATAATGACAGGTATTGCCTTTTTACCAGACTTTTTATCATTGCCTGGAACATTTGTCTCTCTTTTAGCCATCTTTCGATTTACCGCAGTCAATACTTTCAGAAAAGAACAAGGTTTTAGAAAGTTGTAATTCATGACCTCTTCCCACAGGTAGTGCAACATCCACGATCCGTCCAGATTACTTCTCCAAGCAAAATAACCTGACGGAATAGCATACATGAGAAGGCAGTCGTTGTTACAGTGTACTATAGGTCTGTCATCCGATATATCCTCAAAGCCTTTGGCATCCATGTCATCTACTCTTTGGACACGACCAAGAAGTGAATCGGATACAGCGTTCATTACAGGCTCAATGAGAACTCTATCAAGGTTCTTCCCATCATCTGTCAGATAAAGAAACGCAGACGTTAGTTATAGGGAAGCTTCATAAAGCAGGGCTCCCCCAGTAAACCGATATTCTAAGACTTTGCGAATTGGCTGAAAGTGCTGGTCTTCATTGTACAATCGTAATACCGAATAGACTTTTCTGAACTTGGCCACCCACTATAAAATTGGTTCACATTTGAGGAGGAAAAGCATCTTATATTGACTATTGTTTAAAACTGTGTGGCATATCGCAGCTTTACGATGGCAGCTTAAGAATGACATCTTTGAAATTTAAGAAATAACTGTTTAACCAGCAGTGTTTTCACAAAACAGACTTGTCAGTTGAACTTAAGAAAGACAATTTGCAAATATGAACATCGGCATTCTGCCGACTCTAAAGCCCAAATCCTATGGTCCATGAGGCAAATCCTGATACTCTGGAGTCGAAGATTTAACAAACTCAGCCAATTATAAAAGCTTCACTTTTCTTTATTTGTACAGAAGTTGGGTGGAGGGGGGGTCGGGGAGGGGTTATGGTGAGGTTGTTGGAGGGTTAGATCCAACACCTACTCAGTTATCAATATAGCTCTGTCTAAAATACTAGCTGCAATTAAGAATTTTGGTGCAAGTTGTATCCAGGTTTCTATAACAAGAAAACTAACTCAATACCGATGATAAATCATTCTGAGATCTTAAAAACAAGCAATAATCACCAACTCACATACACTCCAACAACTAAAGCTAGCATTCTGGGATAAATATTTCTTTAAGGAATAATGGTTCTATTAGAAAGAACATTTTCCATTTTTTGAGATAGACAACGAGCGTTTATCTCAAAGATGCACAGTGCTGCAGACAAGACGTAAATATCTATAAGAGTACAGTGGTAATGAATAGAAAATTGGTAATTTGTTGCGTAATGTAAAAACAAATATTCATTCTCGAAGACTCCAAACGTTCCTCTTGTTTATATATATATATATATATATATATATATATATATATATATATATAATATATATATATATATATATATATACATATATATATATATATATATATATATATATATATATATAGAGAGAGAGAGAGAGAGAGAGAGAGAGAGGTTCAGCGTTTTCATGGTTTATTTGTCTGGGTGGAACACGGTCTTCTAATAAGATTAAACATGACCGGGACTCCTCTGCAGTTAGTTCCACAAAAAGATGTTTAGAAAATAATATACATTTTCTGACATAAATATACATTGAAATGATCATGAACAGGTCAATGCGATTGCACTCAAATGTCTTATTGACAATGGGAAATACAAAATAGATGCTTATTAGGTAAGAATAATATAATGTAAAAATCCAGCTAGTCAACATATTTCCTTTCCAATAATTTGTTTGCAAATAATTTGTTCTACATTCCCAAACGAATGTGCTCGATATGGCGGCATAATAGGACTGAAAACTTTAATCCTTACAAGAATGGGCGGTTCCTTGATTTAAACCTGTAGCTTTCATCTCCATGTCAAACTGAGCCTTTCAATAGAGTAACGCCTAATTATTACTTTTGAGTTTTACGGTGTTGACTACAGAGGAGATATTTGATAGTATTACGACTGCAAAAGGTTTTCCTTTAAATATGAGTTCATAGTCTGTCATCACATTGTACACACATAGACGCCTTTGGACCGTAAATCTTTATAGAGTGAAAGTGGGGTGCATATTTTGTCTGTTTGGTGTGTACATATTCTGAAACGTCTTAGATTCATATTTAAATCTTATTTATGTTGCAAACCATAATCCACTGAAGAACAACAGAAGTCTATCCAAACCAAAACAGTATCGGCACACTTATCAATGAACCTTTAACGTATCCATCTTTTTGTGTCTGGGCATTACTTACGGTGCGAACTGTTGTGAACATCGCTGTGATTCTGGTAGCGGTTGCAACCCTCTACCGCTATTATGTCTGCTCCAGAGTCAGTATTAGTACCTGAAATACAACATCTGTAAATTAATATAATATATGAAAAAGCATGTGACATTATTTCCATATACAACAAAAGGATCTGTAAATAATAAATAAACTAGCGCTTGCAGGCTGACTTATTCAATTAGGAACTTATTTCACACGGACCTATTTTATGTGCCAGCTTGATGCCGACTCCAACATTAGAAGTCTTAAAAATAAATAAATGGATGTCGTAGTCCTGCAATGTTTAACAACAGGTACAACCTAAGAAACAAAATACAAATGTGGTTCTAATTCTTCGTCATGTTGTAGTGCTGATGTCCTACAATTTATCATCCTAATGGTGTTACTAGGCCAAAAAAATTGTGTGCATGAAATATATATATATATATATATATATATATATATATATATATATATATATATATATATATATATATATATCATGGATTTCAAATGAGATACTTTGAAAAGTGGAGGGGGATGTCCTTATGGAAAACTTCTGACGATAAAATGTTAAACAGATCGTGCAGATATCAAGTATGACACACAAGGATCATGAGTAACTAGTCTCAAAGCTGAAATACAGAGATCAAGCAGGGAACATAAAGTATGCGAAAGGTATTTGCTATGGATTATCAATTTAGACGATTCGGAGAAAATATTGTTACATAATCATCGATCATTAATTTGGAATTACATGCAACCAAGAGTTAGTGTCTTGAATTTTCACTTTGTATTCTACTAGGGAAAATAATTACTCAAATTGTTGGTTTCGCTTCCTTTCTGTTACATGTTTTAGGACCACAGAGTCGTCACAGTATTCATTTCCATTTTATATAAGAATATACAGAACTCTATTAAGGATGTCAATGAACTAAATAATAATTTTCGTTCGGTAACTGACATCGTGAGGTTTGCTGTCAATCAAACTGTTATACTCAGTTATTATGTTTGTGTTCTCATTTGGCTTATTTTATTTCCACACAACAATACGCTAGTAATATTAAAAACCTATACCTCTGCACGCCTGAATGAAGAACAGCTTCGGTTTTCCTTTCAGACTTTGGCAATTTTCATCGCTGAACATTTCCAAAATATCATTGGTAAAGATAAACTGATCATCGGAGAAATAAATAGCATGTTCTTTCTTTCCATTTCTTGGATTTTCTATCTCGTTGCCATGGGAACTGATGATAAACGCAAAGCTATCCATTCTGGAATGGTCAGCATCTTTTGCATCTCGCAAGACTGCCAGTGCTGACTGCTTATCCAAATCAAAGAGCTGTTTATTTTTAATGAAGAACCCAAGTTTTCGAAGAACCATCGTTGTATTTTGAACATCTACGTCTGCGCCATTCCTGGGATCAAGCCTGCTAAAGTGTTGATTAACTATAAGAACTGCGTAGCCTCTATGAGGATGCGTAAAGTCGTATTGGTCGGGATCAATACAGTTGTGTGCTACATCCCTATTGTTGACAAGGTGTCCTCTTCCGCGTGAGTCTTCAAAATGTACATTTCCCGTATGAATATTCCCAGGATTTGTTTGTCCAGACTGCACTAAAGTATTAATTGATGCACCAGTTATACCGGAATTATGAACCTTGTAACAAGTCGAAGTTTTAATGGGTGGATGACTGGGATTAACACCATGTTCATGTGTCGTTTTTAGAAGCTTCGATTGAGTTTGTCGAAACGGGTCAATCGGCGGTTGCTTTTCTTTGCCGTTGGTTAATGTTTGATAAGGATTTTTATCTTTATTCTTTGCTTTTCCTCCTATACAAGAAAATAAATTTTTGATGGAAAAGGCGATGTCTTCTTCATCATTTACAAAGAATGTATTTACACTGTCATGGTCTTCTGCATCTGTGTCATTGTCATCGTTTCCTGACACTACGCCATTCTCATGCTCATGGTCTTCTGCAACCGTGTCATTGTCATCGTCTCCTGACATTATCCCATCATCATGTTCATGGTCTTCTGCAACCTTGTCATTGTCATCGTCTCCTGATACTACGCCATCATTGTGTTCGTGGTCAACTGAAACGTTGTGTTTATTGTAACAGTCTCCTGAGGCAATGTGGTGAGTATTTTCATTACCTTCTGGAACTATGCTTTGATCAATCTCATGAGCTTTTAAAACTATAGGTCGATCATTGCCATGCACGTATGAACCTATATCACAATTATTTCGGTTTGCTACTATAAATGTCCAATTTGTGACTTTCTGATCTCCTGTGTTTGCTTTCATATCATGTATCGGGTTTTCCTCTGACAAATTTCCATCGGACTTCAACTGATATTCATCACCGATTCCCTCATCTAAGTTCAATTGTCCTGTTTCCACTTCGGGTTTCTTATGCTCGGACATTCCTTAATCTTTCTATCTAGTCTTGTCACAAAAATTTAATCAACGTTTGGCCTAATGCTATCGGCCGATCAGGTCCTGCTATGACGTGCAAATTTTCGAAGCTAATTTCTCGTTGCTCTCTTACTCTGCAAGTCTTATGATCTGAAAGATTAAAATGCATTTAAATGAAATGAAAGGCACGGATGGATTTTACAAAAATACAAAAACAAACATGCTTTAAGGTATTATTCTTATCATCGAAAGAGAAATGAAAGATATACTGCTAGGACACCAACAAATATAAAGCATGACGTGGAACACTTCATTCTTTTAAGAATAACCTCTATATAATTATCTTAGCTCATCCTGTGTGTTGGTAACATATACTACTTCAAAGCGAAATCAACCTAACAGTTTTCCATGCAAACCGTTTCAATATTTTAGAGTGCTTGCTTTGTACTAATAAAATAATTCTTCCCGAAATAATTTTTGCACTCTTACTAGCTTAACTGTGCCTGAGGAGGAAGAGGTTAGGCGATGAAGGTGTTAAAAATAAAGAGACACTAAAAAACAACAACAACAAAAACCCCAAAACGATCCATTAGTTTGACCGCGATCTGGGGGAGATGTAGACCGAATTTGGAACGTATCTTGGATTCTTTTCTTGTGATATTCATACACAAGTAAATTTATACAAATACATAAAACACTAAACAGACACATAAAATATAGGGCGTCCCGCTGCTATTTTGTCACAATGAATGAGAAATAATAAAAGTTTGTAATTTAAGATATGACTTTTCTTGTCTAAATCAATCGTTTGAGTAACAATCAAAATACATTCTATGCTAGAGTAAAACATTGCAGTCGTCACCCGTGTGTTATAATTAAAACTTAAGTGATATATAAGGCTTTTTACAAAGATGTTACAATAGAGTTCACGTATGATTTTTCATTTACTTTGTTAATATGACTTTACATCCTAATATTGTGCTACGTTAAAAACACATGTTTAATATATTAAAAAAAACGTACCGTTTCATTTTTACGCCATCGATCTCTGTACTGGTCAGTCACATGTAACATTCAATTCAAAGGCGAACACGGTGAATGATAATAGTGTACAGAAAAAGTTTGTGCCATTTTCTAATAAGCAGCAAATATTTAATAGTTATTCTTGTACGTAAATGTTGGCTATGTTTAAATTAAGCATAATTATTACTATAATTTATTTATAAAATGACATTTCTAATCCTTACAAGGAAAATGAGGTTTTATGTTGTCAGTTGTGTTGATAATATAGGTTAAAAAATATGAAGGAACAAAAAGAAATACATGAAATGATACATAAGTTCATACATGAAATGATACATAAGTAGATACATGAAATGATACATAAGTAAATAAATGAAATGATATATAAGTATTACATGAAATGATACATAAGTAAATACATGAAATGATACATAAATAATATATTAAATAATATATTAAATGATACATAAGCAGTACATGAAATGATAAAGAGTAGTACATGAAATGATACATAAGTAAATGCATGAAATGATACATAAATAATACATGAAATGATACATAAGTTGATACATGAAATGATACATAAGTAAATACATGAAATGATTCATAAACAAATAAATTTGTTTGCTCATAAATTTAAGTATGGTTTGAGTCCTTTAACATTGGTCGAATAGCCTGTAAGTAATGGTCAATATGGAGGTGAAAGAGAATCGAAGTATTTAAGGTAATATGACTTTCAGCTTCATCAAAACATTATCGTTCAATCATTTAAGAATTGTTTTCAAAAGAAGACAACAAATTCTTTGCGTACTTCGTCATATAAACAATTAACGTCGATATTAAAACGATCACTGATATATGAAAAGCACTGGTATACTTTCTTTTTCAGAAATATGAAGTTTTTTCTGAAGTGGATCACTCATCTCTCATCTGAAGATAAATATTTCGACTGATGAATGAAAGAATGAATGAATGAATGTGGATTAAACATTAATTTTAGAAACAAATATATATATGATTGATTATTCACTTTGATTTAACTAGTCCAAAAATTGTCACTCTTGTTTTAATCAGTTGTGCATCAGCACTAATGATAATCAAATTAATAAATTCACCTATCATCCGCCTCCAATAATGATGTAGGATCGATATAAGCTTCTCCATGGATATGGGCATGATGGGGAATCTAACCTGAGGTGACAAGATTTATGGCATGGACGATTCTTGCCCAGTAATAAGTCTTACTTGTCGAAGTTATGTTTTCTCTGTTATTTCCACATATTTGGGAAGATTCCTTTTCTCACCCACTAGTTGCTATTATTTTGGACAAACTTTACAGGGAACAGAATGTCCTTGTACGAGTCTTGGACACACTTTACAGTATGTCAATTTACGATTTACACGTTATTAATATTCATCTGTGATGTCAATTTAATGATGTCACTGATAGCGAGTGAAGTTGCAATTCCTTTGGAGATATAGATTTATCTAGGTCAGTAACAAAATAATAATAAATAAATGAATAAAATTCGGGAAAACTCTGGTGGGCGGGAAATTATGTCACATGACCAGACAATGCATTTCTTTCTTCAGATAATGCAAAATCTTGTTAATGCGGCCGCTTTGCTATAAGTATGTTAGCAAGAATTTGCAAGGATCCGTTGTAATGAAAGACTTCTAAAACTAACAGAGAAAAGTCATTTAGACAAAGAGCAAATCGAAATAATGAAGTCCGGATAAACGAGACGTTACTGGATATAGAATCAATTTTATACAAGGTCAAACAGCATTTGGTATAAATGCCTAAATTTTAAATAGGTCTGTTAGAGGCATCACATAATAGATCCGCGTATTATATTCAAATTAGAATATACTCATGACTTTTTTTTAAGTCTTATTACAATCCTGTCTCGTTATCCCGCGTCTCTTTATCCGATGATCACTTTTATATGACTCACAAATTGTAAAGATTCCTTAAAAGCAATCATAAATTTAACCCGTTTATTCGAATGTCATCCTTTTGGTGGCAACAATTTGTGTCGGACAGATGAAACCATACTGTGATACAGATGAATCTTCTAATTAAAGCCCTTTTTTAGCTGTAATAAGCGGCACGTACTCAAGTTATGCAAGTTTTCGTCACGAAGACATTGTAAAATGTAACCTTTATAACTACCGATAAGTTATGCCTCTCAAATTATTCATCTTGAGCAAATCGTCCATTATCATTGTTCTCATAAAATTCCTCCAGGAATGAAGAAAATTTAATTCAGTTTAAATAAATCGACCAAGAATTCAATAAAACTCGTGCGTAATGCCGTTGCTATACACGCTATTTGCATGTACTCACTGACACCATGACGTTTATAGTCTAATCCTTGTTATAATTTAGAAGTGATATGATAACTGTGACACGTGTCATATAATTGACCATATGGAGAATGTCCTCAATAATGTATTCATATAGATTAGAAATGGATGAAATTTAACGAAATATATTTCACATGCCCTCAAACGAAAATATAACATAACATTAACAACAACGGCAAATGTAGTAATAATAATAATAATAATAATAATAATAATAATAATAATAGGAGTTAATGATATAAAAAAGCATTTAAACTCCAAGCATACAATAATAATTTAAATTATATAATATTTTGCAATAAGGGTGGTACTTAACCATTCTATCTTTTGTAGTTAGAGCCACGTTGCGTGTCCATTTCTTTCCATTTAAAAAAGTTTAATGCTTAGCGACACAAAGAAACACGGTTACCTCATCTGAACTTTCCTGTCTCTAATCATTTTTACAACACATTTCTAATATTTGAACAATTGATAAAATTTTGTGCTAATATTGACTGGCTGTACATAACATTATTTAAAAAATCGAATGGACTATATCGATTGCATTATTGAACCGTATTTTTAGTATATTTCATAAAATATGCACTGTAGATATACTTACCCAAGGCTCTCCACACGTTTGCTTGCTAAGTTGTAGGTTGCAGAAAATATAGCTATCGTTGTCCGTAAGTACTGACTGACATACCTTTCACAAAGCACCAGCCTGAATGTTTATAAATGCATTCTAAAGCGGGTAATTCCCACTGAATAATGACAAATAATCACGTGTGATCCACCTACCTGAAGAAATTCCCATTACGCCCGTTTTCCAGGTATAATCTGAACCTCTGAACTGAAACTGAATGAACATCGCCACACAGTTTTCAATAATGCGATTTATGCGTGGCAAATGTGAAGCGTTGTGCTAGCTGTTGGATTCTAACGTTGGCGTTTGGTCCAAAACGCTTGTCGACCGACCCTTATCTTATACTTAATCAATATTAAACAATATTTTTGACAGAACGTGTTGTTGTTTCATATTATTGATACTCACCACTAGCAGTGGATCTATGAATAATATTTTGGGTAAATATGCCTAACACTTAAGCGCAAAACCTAAAAGCGGCTATTCCAAACCTACAACCTTATACAAAACGCACAGATTTCTGACAGCTGTTTTCTTTCCATTAAACCTACCTCAAAACACGGTACATGACCTATATAGCTTGCTAGTTTGGATCATCTTATTAAGCATAGGTATCGCAAATCAATGTATCTTGTTAATTTTAATTTTCTATCAATGTACTACAGAGGAATATATCTTACTGATTATTTCTAAATAATGCAGCTGATAACCAGTTATGTAACAGAACCAAAAAAGTAGACAAAATCAAGTTCAAATTTTTATTGATATTGACTTCATTAAATTGACAAATAATCTGAAACATTTAGGGATAGCTAACGTGTCTAAATGTATGAAAAACAAGAGACCCAAGCTGCTTCATACTGCTCGTGTTGATGATTTTTCACTTTGATCTTTAATTTAACGAAGAGTGTCTTCTTAATACGACAATTGTTGACAAACGCTGAAAGTATATACATCTTTAGCCTGGGTACGATATGCGTCTTTAGCCTGGGTACAGTCCTCGATATACGTTTCTTGTGTCAATGTCTTCTTTTACTTATATTCCCCCGCTGATAATGCATCGAAAATAGATTATCATGATTCACGTCACACAACTAAGATTGAGGTGATATCTACACCTCGGGACATGCGTAATTATTAATCGTATTAATAGCTAATTAATACATGACCGTTACCTTAATCAAAACGAGGCAAGGATGCTGCTGCACGCACCATTTTTTATGTAATCAGATTACACGGTAAAATAGCGCTGACATACTTTTGTAATATGATCGTGTTTGAACTGACTAATGTGTTCGCCAATCAAACAGTATTCGGTAGATGGCGTATATTTTTTCTGCAATCTTTGTAATGTGAACAAAACACGTGTAAGAGTTTTCAGGGAAAAAATGATAAACATTCCGATGTTCAAGGTCTCTCTGAAGACCTGTTGAATGATGATATTTCAGGTGGTATAGCATGTGTAGTTTTAGAAGTAAGGACAACTTGATCAGAGTTATCGAAAGTGAAATAATCCGAAGGATAATGCAGAGGGCGCTGCGCTTAATTTTTTTTTGGTATGTGACCGGGCCGTCAATCTAAAACTTGTAAAAAATTGACCGGACTGTAACCCAGGCTACTGCATCTTTGATCCATGTATGATTTGCTGTGAGTGTCCGACATATAAAAAGGACCTTATAATGTTTTCCTTCAAACAGTTACAGTAACATTAGTATTTCAAAAGCAAACTAAAAACGTCTCATCAAATACAAATGCACATACCCACGTGTGATACATTATCTGTTTGTACCTTACAACTCGGACAAATCATTGTTACCCATACAATTGGCAACTCTTTGTCCGTGTAGTCTAAATCAAGCACCGACAGGTAAAAAAAAAATGTGCAAATATTTATTTGTGCTACATACGTACATGTATTAAGAATAATTATTTTTAAATATGTTTAAAAACCATAGGTACATTTACCTGGTAACGGTGTGTTTTATTGTTAACAGGAATATATATATATATATATATATATATATATATATATATATATATATATATATATATATATATATATATATATATATACACACATTTGTTTAAAAACAAAAACAAACAAAACCAAGCTATATCTACAAATCTTAGTCGTCTGTGGTTGCTGTGTGGAGAAAATTACCTTGTTACATAAGACACAAAATTACCTTGTTACATAAGATACCTAGGAGTTTAAAGAAAGGGTTCTATTTGAATAAAATTTTGGGTACTCAGCAAGCGACATCAATCTTACAAAATATTCATATGTGCTTGTATGTGAATTACTTCGTCGCAGCTTTCATGTAAATTTCTTTCCTTAAGTTCAAGTGATGTACATGTCTTAGATTCCTGTACGATAGCAACGAGTGACTTATAAAATCGAGTGGACCCACTAAGAACTACTGTGTGATTTACCTATACCAAACTCCCTATGGTTTCAGAGGACTAATGGTCAAATGTCAAGGTCATTCTGGTAGAATTTATTTGCTGCATGACAATGTATGTTTATGATGGCTACTCGTTCCTTCTAGCAGCGGTATTTTGGAATCGGTTATTTCATTCTGGTTATCTTGATCTAGCATAACTCACATATAAGACATAGTAAACATTAATACGGGCAGGAACGACCTTAGTAACGCGGGGCCAGATTTGGATAATTTTGGCGGAACCCCCTGGATTTACGCGCGGGGCTCCCTGTGAGCACGACATTTGGAAATAAACTTTAACACAAATTTTATATAATATTGAACTTAAAACTTTCCTCCATCGCTTTAAAATTACTTTCTCTCAATAGATATATTTTTTGAAAATTACTAACCCGCGGGGCCATGTGATTGCGGGGCCCGATTGGGCCAAATCGGTCCAATGGGCCTAAGGCCGGCTCTGAATACGTGAAGGAAAATGTTGTTGTTGTTGTTGTTGTGGGGCTTAACGCCATTTTTCAGCACACGGGGAAGGAAAATGAAAGGGACAATTTAGTTTTACACACACACACACACACACACACACACACACACACACACACACACACACACCTCATCATGCATCAGTCTTTGATGCAAAGCTAATTTGAATTAAAGACAAAGAAACTTGAATCATCTCCTCATCAACATTCTAACCTACCTATTGATCATACTGTCATCAACACATTATAGCTGAAACATTCAGTTAGCTAAATCATAGCTTATGTATTCATCCGAGTCCATTTGTGCCCATCTTTTGGGTGTAGACGTGGGACATGTCGTAATTGCTGGATGAGCAAGTTATCTTGTGTTGATGCATCGGCCAATTTTCGTCATGTTTTCTGGATGTTTCTATCCTATCTAGAGGAAATGTTAATTTGCCCCTCTTATAAAACTGCCTTTTTGACCTCAAGAAGAGTTCATCTGGTGTTTTGATTGCCCTTGGGCCAGTCATCTGGTATTTTGATTGCCCTTGAACTAGTCAGTGAATGGATCGCAATAATAGTAATACTAACATTGCCTCAAAGTTTAAGTCCAAAGAAGCAACTAATGTAGAAGATTTACGACTTTCAGAACTTTAACACAGAACCTTAACATTGCTCAAGATGTCTACAAAGTTGCTCGCCCCCGGAAATGTTTTACCTTTGTTTGGCCAAACACAGCCGAAATAAACTTAGTTCCATTGGTCCATTCCGACACCATGAATTGTACCATAAATTTGCTTGAAGAATTGGAAAAAGCATGACCAGTTAACATGCTGTGAGTCTGTACCAGTGCAAGGGTATTTATACGTGCGATGCAGTGGTTAATAATAACTCTTTTCTGCTTGAAACAAGATAAACAGATCCCCGATTTCCAGACGTTAGCAACTCCGCCGTTGAAATCTAATAAGTTCATTTAATTTTGTGCGTCGAACGGAAAAGACATTTCATTTGAATAGTGTATTTTAAATTTCAAAGCAACCTTACTGTGGAGAAGATTATGTTCTTACTATATATGGTAAGTTAAAATATGAGAGTGTATCTAAGGTCAGAAGATGACGTCATGCCATCTACAAAAGGACACTGAGATGTCGTTTATCTCTTCATCCAACAGATAACTTCTGTATATTAAAACAATGTACAATTTTACAGGTGAACGCGTTTCTATGACAGTAAAGTTTATTGTCCCAAGGTATAGTATTTCATCGGAAAGAGAGAAATATTTTTTGTTAAAATGTTCGCCGCTTGTCTCTAGTGTACATAGCCACCCATAGAAAAGTAAACATACAAATACACACGCACGCACGTGCATGTGTGTGTGTGTGTGTGTGTGTGTGTGTGTGTGTGTGTGTGTGTTGTGAATGTCACAGGTGATAGTTTCGTGCTGGTATGATCAACTGCTTCGGTATGTATTTATATTAAGTGCATTCTCATCCAGTCTGACAAGACAGAATATATCGAACCAAATCATTTTTATAAATTCAAGGTATGATACTATCACAAACGCTTTCGAGATGTCGCACTTTGCGCATGTATGATATTTTCTGACCAGAGCCAGTGACGTTTGACAGGAAATTGGCTTAACATCGATGAATAATCCACACTAGCATTGTTTATATCGTGTAACGGCTTTCTTTAATACGTTGCTTGTTTAACTTTTAGATAATTTGCAGTCCATTTGTATTTCTAATGTTGATTGTTTTTTATCGGAGCTAAATAAGTGTATCTTTAGGATATTTTCCTTCAATGATCCATTTTAAAATTTGGTAATAAGTTATTTATTCAACCTAGATATATGACATCCATTTTAAAATTCGGTAATAAGTTATTTATTTAACCTAGATATATGACATCCATTATGTAAAATGAAAGAAGGTGGGGAAGTTCACATAGTAACATTGAAATGTGAGTACATTCACAGTAAAAACATGCACTTTATTTTATTGATTTTTAATCTGAGTGATTTTTTAGATAATGAGGATTTAAAACTATTTTTATCTGAAAAATAAGTAAACGTTTAAGTTACATTACCAGTTTGATCACAAAAAAAAAAAAAAAAAAAAAAAAAAAAAAAAAAAAAAAAAAAAAAAAAAAAAAAAAAAAAAAAAAAAAAAAAAAA